>CM023943.1:8057812-8075841 GCA_013407115.1 Glycine latifolia
AAAAAAAAAAAAAAAAAAAACTGAAAGAAAGAATCATAAGAGAAGAGAGAAAAATTTTAGAGGAAAAAAAAAACTACCTAAATGCAGGACATGTTCCACAATAGGGTTACTTTTCTCGTATAGAAATAAATTTCCATTAACCTTTAATAGATTTTGTCCCTCATTTTTATTAATTCAAATTCAAATTCTATCTTCAGATAAAAAAAAGGCTAGCTAAGTTATTTGAACCTGTACACAAATAGTTTCACTCAAGCTATCCTTGGTTAAACAGTGCAAGTCTGGATAATTATACGTGCCTACAAAATTGACGTAGCAGAGAACTCATTTTTAAAGCATTATTCTTAGGATTATAAAGTATTTTTTATGTCATTATAAAAACCAATAGACAGGCCGAGACGAGTCAATTATTTGCTTAAGTGGAAACAAGAAGTCACATTTCTCTTTTGAATAATCGACATGCGATGACATTTATAATTAATCAAACTCTTCTTTTCTAATCAATTGTTGAGAAATTATCTTAGTCACAACAACCCAGCACTAGAAATTGCAACATGTTTTACAAACCAAATTAAGGGACTTGGAAGTTGTCCAGTTAAAATCTGTTAAACAAGAGTCTGATTGATGTAGCTAGCATTGCTATGCAGAAAAAGTCCTACCAAGATGGAAATTCATGCAAATAATCTGTCAAAAGTAGGAACAAGGTCATGTGAGAGGGTGAAGAAGACGGTAGTTTATTGGGCAGCTGTCATTTGTCTTAGAATTGGGGGCACGTGATGGCAACGGGGTCTCCCCACGAAAGTCTGTCTTAGCCTCTCATTGCCTCTCCAAATATTTAATCAACAACAATCTTAGCCTCTCATTGCTGCTGTTAGCATCATTTAGTCACTTAGGCATAACATTAAATGCATGAAAAAATATTGTCTAATTCCAACTAGAAAAATGCCCCTAGAGCATAACATTAAATGCATAAAACAGAGGTGGATGGAATATACCACTTAGAATTGTGCAATTATCTTGCATACTGTTTGGTGCTTTGGTAAATTAATTGAATCACTTATTGGCAATGGGTGGTTATGAACATCTAACCTTGATTGGACCCAACTTAGCTTCGGAGTAAATCGAGATGAATTGTTAAAGTAGATATAATAATAGGACGGATTGAGGATAAATTTGATTATTTGTCCTCACTATCTTAAATGTGTTGAAGTATAAGGATAATGTAAAGTCTCATATCCGATAAAAATAAAAAAGTTAAGTACTATATAAGTGAAAATAAGACTCATAAACTTGAATCTTAAAGTTTTTGATTAAAGTTATGTAATTACTCATGACCTATTGATGTAAATCTCTGCGAGATTTACTCCCATCCATTTCCAAACAAGTGATATCATTGTGTACACATTACAAAGTCATTCTTTTAGACGTTCTTTCTCTTTTCTTTTTTTCTACATGTTACTTTTTTCTATTTTCTTTTTTCCTTTTTCTCCCCTCTCCTCTTTACGTGTTGAATTGTCTTCTTCGCTTTGAACAATGCGTGTTGACTTGTCTTCTACGCTTTCTTGCGCCTCACTCAGTATATCTAACCCATTGCATGTAAAATGTATAATTCTGTTACCTCGGTATGTTATTAGTGTCAAGCTATTATAATATGATTGCTCTATTCCCAGAAAACAGTTCAGAAATGAACTTCTCACTTTCTCTTAAGAATATCATGAAATTTTTCCATTCCACAATAGATTCACCCCGTAATCTATTCGTCTTCTCAAAGACCCTACCTTTCATTGGCGGTAATCATTGAGTAACACAACTAATTGTCTTATTGTGTTATTTACGGGAACTAGCTAGAGTTTAACTTAATTATTTCTCACCTATATATATATTTTCAGGTTTGGTTGCAAGCTACAAATTTGTAGAAATATCGGTGCTGTTTATATTGATGGATTACCTCACAGATTCAAGGGGCAACAGCCAGCGGATAGCTGCTGTTGTTACGAATCTGCAAGATGTTCTATCATCTATCCTTTTTATTTTTGTATCTGCAATATCCGAAGAATATACGGGTTGTTTCATTATGATCACATTTTGCGCTGCAGCTTCCATCGAGGTAAAATCTTATTATATATTATATTATACACTGTTAGTTTTTTTGGATTCCATTTATTATGCCTATGTACCTTGCAATCAGAACTTGACGGTTGTTGACCAACTGCGGGTAAAAAAAATTGATGGAAGTAACATTTAAAATAATTATCAACTGGGGTGTTAAGACTTCTATTTTTTTAGGTGTATTTATGATTTTGAAATCATAAATATAGTTATGATTTTTTTTCATTTTTTTGTTGCTTTTATTTATAATTAAATTTGAAATCTGCCACTTACCACGACTTTTAATGAGGAAGCACACCTGCACAGGACTGTATGGCTTCAAAACTGCCACTTACCACGACTTTTAATGAGGAAGCACACCTGCACAGGACTGTATGGCTTCAAAACTTGCTAAATGTATCCCTTTTGATAAAATTCTAAGAAAATTGAAATTTACGTACCTCATTTTATTAAATGTACTCTAATTCTTTCTTTTAAATCTTAAATTTTAAATGGTAATATTTTTAAAACATACTCCCAAATGGTAATTAAATTTTTTTTACCTCATTTCTTAATTAACATAAAATTTTTGAGCTGTCACTATGTTATATATAGAAAATTAATTAAATAAATAAAAAATATAAAAAATTATTTATAACATATGTCATAGTGTCAGCTCAAAAATTTATAACATATGTTGTAAAAAAAAAATTTACGTCATATATAAATAGTTTTTTTGCATTTATTTATTTAATTAATTTTCAATATATGACAGTGGCAGCTCAAAAATTTTATGTTAATTAAGAAAGGGGACAAAAAAAAATTAATTACCATTTGGGAGTATGTTTTAAAAATATTATTATTTAGAATTTAAGATTTAAAAAAAAAGATTGGAGTGTACTTAATAAAAATGAGTTGCAATTAACTAGTTTCAAACTTATCTTCCAGGGGTCCATTTAACAAGTTTTTAAAGGACACAATTTAAAGTCTTATGATTTCTCACAACTTTAAGTGCTATGTGCAGATTTCAAATTTAACTATAAAAAAAAGCAAAAAAAAAACACAAAAAAGTAAAATAAGTCAGAAGTCTTAAATATATTTATAAATTCAAAGTCATAAATACATCTACGACTTCCCTTCAATAAAAAACAAAAAAAAATAAAAGTCGTAACAGGTGTTACTACTCCTAATTTTGAAGTCGTATATAATGACCAAGCCAAAAAATTTTAAATTTACAATATTCTGTTACAAAAAGCGTTAGTAATGGAATTAGCGACGGACTTAGCGAGGGCTAGTTCTTGGCGCGAATAGCACCAGATGCGGCACCATTAGCGCAAGAATACACCAGAAGACCATTTTTCTCTGGAATCTGGCGCGGTTAGTGTCAGAGTGGTGCGATTAGTGCCAAAAACACGTCCAGACCTCTGGAATTTAGCGCCAATAGCGTGAGATTGGCACAATTAGCGTGGGGACGCGGGCTGAGTCACTACAAAAGGCCCAATTGCACATTTTGTGAGCCAAAACTCACTCTTCTTCTTCCTCTCTGCGTTTCCACCATTGTTAAGCAAGAAAAGCTTCATAATCACTCATCCCTTGACCAAAACCTTTAGCACCCAACATGAAAGTTGAAGGAAATCCTCCAATGAGTTAGATTCCAACCTCCATTTCCCTTGAAAATCATCAAATGGAGAGATCGTTTTATCTAGAGAACTTCACAAAGTTTGATTTTGGAGGGAAAAGAAGGCGTTTCAAGGACACCCAAGCTTGGAGAAGTTGTCCTCTAGCCTTCTTTGTCGATTTAGAGATAAGAAACACAAATTCTACCGATTATTTAAGAAATTGTTCTTGAGATGAATAGTGACCCATTTGAATTAGAGCTGAAATTAGGCTTGGGTCCTTTCGAGAAGTATGCTTAGGAGGTTGTTGTGATGAATGTTTAGCCTTGAAATATGATTTTTATGGACTTTGGAATTTGGCTTTGAAGAATGTATGTGTAGGAAGAATGTTGGTTAGATTGATGATATTATGATGTGCGTGAGCCTTGGTGCTTTTACAAATTGCATTTAGGAGGCTATATAAATGGTGAAAATGTGTTGAAGTGATCGTTTTAGTCATATTGATAATCTTTGGGATTTGACATGGTTAGAGTTTTGAACTCTTTGAGTTGACTTATGCAGAGTCTTAGGGAGACTCTAGGGCCTTGGTTAGGCCAAGATAGATCCTGTTGGGGGTCTGTAAGTCACTGGTTAGGTGACTAGTCTTTGAAACTTAGAAAAAGAGATTTAAATGGAAAAGAATAGTGTTTCTTTTCATTCTAACGGTTGAGAACCGTTATTGATTACTTGTGTGCCTTTGTATAGGGCGTGATACCGAGGGTGTCAGTGGTGGAGACCACAATTCAGGGATTGGACAATAGAGCACTGCTTTACCAGGTAAGTTCTTTGTTCTTGGGAGTGTTTCCCATTGCCTGAGTTCCACCATACTCCAAGAGAGTGATGGTTGCATACATAATTCATATGCATTGAATTGGATGTTACAGCTTTCCTCATGATAATATGTATACCTGTTTCTGTGCTTGTGTATGGTTGCCTTTCGGATAGATCTTCTGGCCAGTTAGATAGATATGGACCTCCCTAGGAGTAAAGTGCAAATCCTAGTCGGTTTGTTCATGTAAAGGGTGTATGATCCCTTAAGACCAGAGATAGGTGGTCCCGTCGCGGTTAAAGCGTATTCTCAGAGGTGCCATATACGTGCATCCATGTGTAAAAGGGTAGCTCCTGATGGGATGGCACGGGTGTGAGTTCCGATCTCACATGAAAATAATAGGAATACTCATAATTAACCAAGAGGGGGGGTGAATTGGTTAGAACATGGTCTTTTAAAATTTTCTTTTCTAAATCAGAGTTAGGATCTTAATCACTTTAAAACCAAGAAACCTTTAATTCAATCAATTCACTCAGCTCAAGGAATCAATGTCTCAAAACAGAACTTGTTAAGCAATGATGAGAATTCAAAGAACCAATGAACAAGATAACCAAGAGAGGTTAAAGAGAAGAAAATCCACACAAGAATTTATACTGGTTCACCTCTCAAGAGAAGCTACATCTAGTTTCTAATCAACACTAGATTAGAATTTCACTATTGAAAATTTCAGTTCTTACAAGCTTGTTTACATTTACTCTTTATCAACCCTAGATAAAGAAAGAAAATCTAAAACCCTATTAGACACCTTAACAAGAACCAGAGAACACTACTTTGTTCTTCCCTAGAGAACACTACTCTAGTGCAAGCCTCAAGAACAAATTACAATAGCACCCAATTACAAAACAATTCAAAACAAAATTACACCCAAAGAGAATGGAGAGAAACAACCTGATGATGCAATGATTATGAATGCAAATAAATTACCAACAGTGTTGAATCATCAACTAAAGCTTCAGAACTAGCTCTCCTATTCTTCTTTGAAAGACTCTTGCCCAAGTAATCAATCAAGAACTCATGTGATTTAAGAAATGGGACAAGAGATTTATGTGCTCAGAAAAACTCTTTGAATCTTGGTGAAGGCTTGAAAGAATATCAGAATTTCGTAATTGACAAGTTTCTCAAGTTGTAAAAACAGAGCAAGCCTTTACCTATTTATAACAAACTTTCGTAATTAACAATAATCGATTAAACACGCCATATAATCGATTAAAACGCTTATGTAATCGATTAAATCACCATTTTAATCGATTAAAGTGTTCATGAGTTTTTGGGTTTGCACAACGAGCAAAATAATCGATTATATCGAGCTGTAATCGATTATTCCAGTAGCACTGTATTTCATAAAACAGCTTGTGTAATCGATTACGTAAAATGGTAATCAATTATTGCAGTGCAACATGTTTTTCTAAATGCATTGTGTAATCGATTACGATTCCTGGTAATCGATTATTCCAGTAGAACCATTTCTTCAAAAGGCTTATGTAATCGATTACAAATAGTGGTAATCAATTAAAGTGTTCATGAAAGCTTTTCCAGGTTTGAAAATGAAGCAAATAATCGATTAATTCGCTATGTAATAGATTATTCCAGTGCACTTTGCATTTTTCCAAAAACAATGCTTCTTTTGTTCTTTTGTTAAAAACATGCTTTGATTCTTGGTTAAAATACTTAGGCAATTGAATGATTAAATGCATGCAATGCAAGGATCAATAGATTGGACTCTTTAACACTTGATTTGATTTGCAATCTTCCAAGGCATTCCAAGGCATGTGACAAAGCTCAAAATCATTCTTCAAGTCCTAAGCTTCAAGTTTTAAGATGCTTCCCCTATATCCAACATCACACTGGGGACTGAGAGTCCAGATGCTGATGATGATGCATCTTTGGCGGGCATAGGACCGCAGATACACATTAGAGCTAGAGAATGTCTATGTGTTATTGTAAGGGCCGGGAGACCTGGTGTTGTAATGTCTTTGATGTTATGTTATCATGGAAGTGAGCCAGGGGGAAGAGAAGCCTCCAAGAACCCTGAGCTTACTGAGATTGTATCTCACCCCGTGTGTGAGGATTATATTTTGCAGGTAATGCATCTGACAGAGATGATGGGTCCCAGGGCGGAAGGCCCCAGTAGGGACAGACACTGTATAGCTGTGTGTGCAGTCCTTTGAGAGCATTGTGGCTTACTACTTCATGTATATGGCATATTTTTGTACCCCTACGAGGGAAGATGTGTGTGCACATGTATTTTGGATCCTGTATGGATTGTGATGTACAGACGCTGTATATTTTGTACCCTCTTGTGAGGATGTGATCTGTGAGATCATGGCACAAGGTACCTATTCTTTTGTATAGCCACAGTGATTGTTTTGATGATGTATATATAGATACATGTGTCTTCTTATTCTCTTGATATATTTGTATGGATATTATTGTTTTTACCTGCCGTTCTTTTTGTTATCTGGATTGATGAGGCTTGTTGTGGTGTCTTGGCATTCGCACATGTAATTGTGGATACTTACCATACATGATGAATCAAGAAATATGGTTTTTAAAGGAAATGGCGATGACGTCGTGTTTTTGAAAACGCTTTCGTTTGTTTTAATTATTGTTTTTTTAAATTAATTACTGTGCTAATCTGATTAAGTAATCGTTAATATACCAAATGCATACATGGTGTTACATCGTACCACCTGTTACAACTTATCCCCATTTGGTAATTTTTTAAAATGATACCTGAAATAGTTATTAAATTTTTTTTTACCCCATTTGGTCAAAATAGCCGAACTTGACAATGCTACTAAAGTCCCTCACTCTATTTTCAGGGCTTAATGCTACTATGGACATCTATATCAGCTTCAACAGATGTAGTGGTCTATGCAGGGTTATTCCTCCTTGCATTTGCGAATTGTGGTCGAAACCTTTCAGAAGAGTTTTTCGAATATCAGTTGCAAGCGAAAATTAAAGAGAAAAAGGAACATGACAATGAGGGTACAGTTCTTACTAATATCTGGTTATTCGCTCCATCGATTGTTGGATATATCATAACCGCTTACATTGCCTTTAAAGTTCAAGATGAATCGTACGACCACAGCTTTAGATTTGGGGCAATTCTCATGGGAGGGACTTACATGTTTTTCCTCATTGGTTGTGAGTGGTATAGGCGCGAAGAATTGAGTGCTGAAAGCAATCTACGCATGATCTTTAGAGTATGCAAGGCAGCTTTTGGGAAACGGGATTCAAAGTATCCAACCTCACCGAATTGTTATTACTGGAAGGATGATGATAAGCATAATAAGTTGTATAAACATGGTAAAGGATTAAGGTTATCGCCACGAGTTCCGCGGTTATTTAGGTGGTTGGACAAAGCGGCTATAGTTAATGCACAAGAAGAAGTGAGTCCCGAGACGCACGAAAAGAATGGGAAGCTTTGCACAGTAAAAGAAGTGAGGGGAGTGAAGAGCCTTGTTCCTATGATCTACTTCGGCTTTACCTTCTCTGCTTACAGTTTACTCTTGGCCACAGGGAACGTTTTCTTTGTAGCACAAGCAAGCCGCAGCATGGCATCAAATATCACTAGCAATGGTAATGATATCCATATTCTTTTTTTGATCAAGGAGAGCGTGAAACTTGTGTCACCATTCATCTCCTTTATTATCAGTTTGGCATTTCGATGCTTTTTGAGAAATTTCAAAGCTAACGATGGTAGGAAGCCAAAAACAAATGCAGCTGCAATTGTAAGAATTGGTTTTGGCATGGTTTGTGCGGTAATTTGCAGCCTCGTAGCATGGCATATGGAGGTTCGTTGGTTGTCGGTTACTGGCAAGAACACGACAGTGGCCTTAAGTCCACAATTTTCGACAGAGGCCTTAAGTCCACAATTTTCGACAGTGGCCTTAATTCCACAATTTTCGCTGTTGGGAATGACGGAGGGACTTGTTGAAGGTGGGTTGGCGAGTTTGTTCCATGGCCAAGTAACGAATTCAATGTGGTCTTTTGAGCAGTCATTTACTGAATTGGTGATTGGGGGTGGCAAACTCCTCATTATACCAGTTGTGTTCACTAGCTGGATCAAAGAAACCGCTGACGCTAGCCGTTTCGACAGTTACTATCTGATGTTGGGAATATTGAACGGTGTGTTCCTTCTCGCTTTTGTGTACTATTCCATTAGATATGCATACAAAAAACAGTGTACAGAGGATGAAAACATTCCGTTGGAGCAAAATGTTATTCAATCAGGCCCACATGATTCTTGTGCGGTAAATAATGAAGCACCGCAGCGGGAGGAGGAGGCACTATTAGGTAACAAAGGCTCTTTTCTTTGCTTTCCTTTATATATTAGTGTTACGTTAGGATTTTGTTAAGCGTTCATAAGGGAAAAAATAGAAATTATGTTATTTTTTCATCCTAATAGAATTTTTCCTTAATTAATTAGTGTTCTTAAGACACTTATGAACATTTTCCATTAAGTTATTGAGAATAAAATATGTAAATTATCATAAACAATGAATAAGCACCTGGATCAGGTCTACATGAAAAGTATTAAAAGAAGGGAAATATTTGTTAGACACGTCATATGTTAATCAACATAGAGAGAGAAAAAGTAATAATAGTGAGAAGTAATAGGCGTATAATGTATAAGAAGCTAACTAGTCGCTAGAGACATATGGAGGGTATTGAATTATTAATTAATGGGATATTTAGAATATTGTTAATCTTGTAGCTAACACTGGCCTTAATTCCACAATTTTCGCGGTTGGGATAACTAGTATATTGTTAATCTTGTAGCTGACATCATTTAGTGGGATAAAATTTTATTCTTGTTATATCTAGAATGTTTTAAATACTTGATAAATTAGTAAACACAGACACTGTTTACTAATTTATCAAGTATCTAAAAACATATTTCAATTATTGTCATATGATGAATGCACGTGAATGTCTTTCTCATGCTTTATTTATTTATTTATCAACTTCCTTGTTATGATGAAATACTAATAGTTAACTTACCCCTGCTTTTTTTTTTTTTTAAAGAAACAATTATGAGCGAAGAACCACCAATTGAAGAAAGCCAAGAGAATGAATGATTTTCATTACAGGTTGATTTTCAGGTTTACCATTCGTGACGGAACATGGCTGCTTGTTATCTAGTGCATGGATAATAGGGTCAATTTGTTATCCAATTCTTAATAATCAAATATGTTATAAATTTTAGAGTCTTTGATGATTTGTTTTAAGATATATACCTACAAATTTTTCGTTTTCGCATGAAGATTAAAGATATTTCAAATAGTGATATCAGAGCATATATTCATTGTTGATTGTTAGGATTTAAGTTTTTTAATAATTTTAATATCTGAATTGTTTTGTCAATAATTCTTTAAAGTTTTTTCTTATATAAAATTGATTACATTCAATACAAAGTTAGAGACATATACTTTTATATAAAGCATTTTGTGCAATTGGAAATCTTTGGATTTCATTGTTTTGATATTATATACATGACAACTTTTTTTGGATGAATTGTGTGTCTTACGCTTCCTGCATATTGGTGATGTTATAATAAATTTGATATAGCATGATAACATCATTTATGGATGTAATATTTATTTGCCTAATTAATGTTTCATATTTATTATTGGCATGATTAGGTGCAAATTTAGTCGTTACATACCCTCGCAGTTTATTTGCATGTTGGTAATTTTTTTAATTAAATTGATTGACACAATATACTTTCAAAATAATCCCTATTGTGAAAATTGATTTGATTAAAATTACATACATGTTAGTATGAGAGTATTTATGTTAATTGTGTTCGGCCCAAAGAAATACGTAATTTGACCAAATAATAACATCATGTGATGATATATATGTGACAATTATAAAATATTTTTCATATGAATAATAGTTGGTCCAAAAAAAAGACTACTTATTTGACAAAACTAGTTGACAATATTTGATCTTGAGAGTACTAATTACAAATTAATTTTTCTGTCTAGAAACTAAGAATTGTGCTGAGTTTATTATTTGAAATACTTAGAAGTCTTATTATATATATTTCATATGACTTGTTTGTTATTTGTAAATATGTTATATATTAGCAATGATTTTTTATTATTGACTAAGCATATTTATGGCTTATGGTTAATACAATATCAATGTAAAGAGTATTGATTTGGATACAATATTAGTAAATATCAAGGTATCCATAGGTGCAAGTGGTTTGGAAATCAATATGATTGTATTTTATTCTACTTTTTTTAATCAACCGTTAAAGTTATTTGAATTTTTACTCTAATGACACTAACGACGGTTATATAAAGACCGTTTTAGAAAATGGGACGGTGGTATTTTTGTAAATAAATTTAACATTTTAAATATGGTTTTGTTAAAACAGTCTTTGAAAACACATTATTAAGTCGATTTCTTCGGCAAAAAATGCAAATAATACTTTTTTAATAAAAAATTACGAATTTGGGGTTGTTTGGAAACATATTACAAATCTGGGGCAGGGAGTCACGCCCAGATTAGGCGTGTTACCCCCCTGAGTCACGCCCAAATTGGGCGTGTTTCATCACATTGTGCCACGTGTCACGTATACATGAATCGGTGGTTATATAAACTTCGGAAGGTCATAACTTTTGACAGAAATGTCTGATTGAGGCGAAACTGGTGTCAAAACGCTCGAAATTGAGAGGAGAAGCCCTGGACAAATTTTCAAAGGGGAGTTGGTCAACTATTTTTTCCAAAAATGCATCTAAGTGCCTCAAAATTAGGATTTAAGATTCAATCATCCAAAAATTTCCTTTTTGTTTACTTTTTAATTATTTAATTAGTTAATTTAGTGCTATTTTTTATGTTTTTAAGTACTTTTCTTTATTTCGAGAGTTTTAACATATCGTACTTTCATTATCCTTAATATCTGTTGTCATAGATTTTTTCGAATAAGATAAAACAAATTAATAAATACATGAAAAAAAATAATATTTTTACAAAATAAATCTTACTGTCAATAATTGATTTATATATTTTTGGTAACTGAATATTTAAATTAAATAAAATTTACTTATTTTGTAATTATAAAAAAAAATAGCATTAAATATGTGTATAAACTTCAAACGGTCATAACTTTTGATAGAAATGTCCGATTGAGGCGTACGATATGTCAAAATGCTTGAAATTAAGAAAAGTAATTAAAAAATAAAAAAATAGCACTAAATTAACTAATTAAATAATTAAAAAAGTAGACAAAAAGGAAATTTTTGGATGATTGAATCCTAAATCCTAATTTTGAGGCACTTAGATGCGTTTTTTGGAAAAAATAGTTGACCAAATCACCTTCGGGAATTTTCTTAGGGCTTCTCCTCTCAATTTCAAGCGTTTTGACAACAGTTTCGCCTTAATCAGACATTCCTGTCAAAAGTTATGACCTTCCGAAGTTTATATAACCACCGATTCATGCATGCGTGACACGTGACTCAACGTGGTGAAACACCTCCGATTTGGACGTGACTCAGGGGGGTAACACTCCTAATCTGGGTGTGACTTCCTACCACAGATTTGTAATATGTTTCCAAATAACCCCAAATTTATAATTTTTATCAAAAAAAATATTATTTGCATTTTTTTTCCCGATCTCTTCGAGAACCGCCTTTAAAAAAGCATCTAATTCCTCAAAACACATGCGTTACTGTGCCCTCTCACATTCTTTACGAATGTTCTCACTTCCCTCCAATGCTCCTAACCCTAAGCCCTAATCAAACTTCCGTCCACGACCTCCACTTTCATTCCTATCTGTCCCTCTTCGTCTCGTCGGCCACCTCGACTACATCCGCATCGTCCAATTCCACCACCAGAGCCCCTGGATCGTCTCCGCCAGCAACGACCACCATCCGAATCTGGAACTAGCAGTCTCTGCCTTTCTCGATCAGACCCTCCGCGTCTGGGACCTTTCTTCTCTTCGGACGAAATCCCCCTCCTCTGACGACAACATTCCCTTTGTCATTTTGTTTGCTATGTAAATTGGTTATGTTTGTTTGATTTAGATTGCAAACTGTTTGATTGGAGAACACAAATTGCATCTTCAAGCAGTTTTACAGGTATTGCAACAACAAGAATTGCATGTGAATAAGAAGAAATGCAATTGGGCCCAACAATTATTGGAATATTTGGGTCATTTGATTTCAGGAAAGGGGGTGGAAGCAGACCCTAGTAAACTAGCAGCAATGAGCAAGTGGCCTGTACCTAAGGACATCAAGAGTTTGAGAGGGTTCTTAGGTTTAACAAGATACTATAGAAGACTTGTGAAGGATTATGGGAAATGGGCACAGCCATTGAATGCCTTGTTGAAGAAAGATGCATTTAAATGGACTGGTGAGGCTGAGAAGTCATTTGAGAAGTTGAAAGAAGTGATGAGTGAATTACCTGTGTTGATGGTTCCTGATTTTAGTAAACCATTTGTGCTGGAAACTGATGCATCAGGAGTGGGGTGAGGGGCTGTGTTGCTACAGGAGGGAAGACCATTGACCTTTTGGAGTAAAGCTTTGTCTGGAAGAGGACAACTTAAATCAGTTTATGAAAGGGAGCTAATGGCAGTGGTATTAGCTGTGAAAAGATGGAGACATTATTTGTTGGGAGGGAAGTTTATCATAAGGACTGACCAACAAAGCTTAAAATTTCTAAATGACCAAAAATTGTTGACTGATGAACAGTTTAAATGGGCTGCAAAATTAATTGGATACAATTTCGAGATCCAATACAGACCTGGAAAAGAAAACATTGCGGCAGATGCTTTGTCAAGACAATTTCATTTTTCTGCTATATCTTTGGTACAAGAGGAAGAGTAGGCTGATTGGGAGGAGGAATTGAAGGCAGATCAGCAGTTGTATGAAATTTTTTAGGGAATTATTACTAAAACAGTGGAGAAACCTGGGTATGAAGTTAAAGGAGGGAGATTGTATTACAAGGGAGATTGGTGTTACCAAAGAATTCTGCTAGAATTCCCTTAATTTTGAAGGAATTGCATAATTCTCATGTAGGAGGGCATTCTTGGTTTTTCAGAACATATAAAAGGGTGGCTAATGTGGTTTTTTTGGCAAGGTATGAAGAGAGTTATTAAGGAGTATGTGGCTGAATGTGAAATATGTCAAAAGAATAAAAGCAACACCTTGTCTCCAACTGGGTTGCTTTAGCCATTACTTATTCCAACCAAGGTATGGTCTGATATATACATGGATTTTATTGGAGGGCTACCAAAAGCACAAGGAAAAGATACTATTTTAGTAATAGTAGATAGGCTGACTAAATATGCACATTTTTTGGCTTTATGTCATCCATACACAGCTAAAGAAGTAGTTTAGCTGTTTGTTCAAGGAGTGGTGAGGCTGCATGGGTTTCCTACCTCTATAGTTTCTGATAGAGATAGGTTATTCATGAGTTTATATTGGAAGGAACTATTTAAAAAGGCTGGAACTGAGCTGAAAATGAGTTCTGCTTTCCGTCCACAAACAGATGGGCAGACAGAGGTAGTGAATAGATGCTTGGAGGTCTATTTGAGATGCATGACAAGAAGTAAACCCAAGCAGTGGCCTGCTCAGCTGGTTTGGGCAGAATTTTGGTTCAACACCAACTACAATATTTCTGCTAAAATGTCTCCTTTTGAAGCACTTTATGGACAGAAACCTCCTTTATTGATCAAAGGAAATGATATTCCTTCCAAGCTAAAGGAAGTGAATCAATTATGCAAGGACAAAGATGAGCTATTGTTGGAGTTAAGAGAGAATTTGTTGAAATCACAATATCAAATGAGGAAGCATGCTAACAAGCATAGAAGGGAGTTAAGTTTTCAGGTTGGAGATTAGGTTTTCCTTAAAATACAGCCCTATAGAATGAAGTCCTTGGCAAGAAAACCAAATGAAAAATTGAGTCCTAGATTTTATGGACCATATAAAGTCATACAGAAAATAGGTGCAGTGGCTTACAAATTGGACCTTCCTACTGATAGCAAAATTCACCCAGTTTTTCATGTGTCATTGCTTAAAAAATTAGCTAAAGCAAATTGTTCTCCACAACCTCTACCAGCTATAATGGATGAGCAGTGGGAACTTCAATTGAAACCAGAAAGGATTATACAGCAGAGGAAAAATGGAAATGAGCAGCAGGAAGTATTGATCAAATGGCAAGGTCTACCTCACCATGAGAACAGCTGGGAGTTGGCTGAAGAAATGAAGAAGGTTTTTCCGGATTTAGACCTTGAGGACAAGGTCCAGCTTCAAGGGGAGGGTATTGATAGAGGTAGGAGGTGGGTTCAGATTTATACTAGGAGGTTTAAATAGTAATAAGACTGTTGTTGGTTTCAAAGGAGTCACTTGAAGAATGGACAAAAGATCAAGCTTTGTTTTGAACTTTCAACATGCCTTGAAGACTTGAAGATTAATTTGTGATTAAATGTAAAAGGAAGAAGCATTTCTGGTGATCCAAGTGCATTGCATTCATATCATTAATTTAAATCTTTAATTAGAGTTATAGAATTCACAAGGCTTTGATAAATTGATTAAGTGTTTGAACTGAAACAAAGGTTTTTGGAAAAATACAGTTTTCTACTATTTTAATCGATTACCTAATAATATAATCGATTACTTTGTTCTTAGCTCTTTTTGGAAAAATCTTCAAGAACAATGTAATCGATTACGTATCGGATTAATCGATTATTTTACCTTCATTTACATATAAACTGCCTTGATAAACATTTTAATCGATTACCAATAAACTGTAATCGATTATAGAGGTCAAATAGAAAACCTCAGCTTACTGCCTTAATCGATTATATTAAATGCCTCTGCTTAACTATTTTTGATACAATAATCGATTACCAAAATCCGTAATCGATTACATAGTTCATATGCCTGATTTCAAGTTTGTGAAACTCTCTGTCTTAATCGATTCCCAAAATTCGTAATCGATTACACAGTGTATCCCCAGTTTGTGAAGCTTCCTGTGTTAATCATTCAGTAAAATCTCATTTATCAATTTTACTTCAATTTGTTCTTACCATAAGACAACTTATTATGTTCCCCTCATCCTTTTAATAGAGGAAACTATGCGAGCAAAACAAATGTTGGCAACAATGTCTCATGAGATAAGGTCTCCATTGTTTGGGATTGTTGGCATGGCTGAAATTCTTTCTAACAAAAACTCGATTGGGAGCAAAGACAGCTCCTGGATGTCATGCTATCTTTTGGAGATTTGGTTCTTCAACTTATAAATTGATGGAGTGCCTTTAGTTAAATATTTTTTCTATCATTCTTAGCTTATTTCACTTCTCTTAGACTTTTATTTTCCCATTCTAATTCAGTTTTTGTCTTAGGCAAGTTAGTGGGCTTAATTGCTAATTGTTGCGTATTTTCAGATTTTATGCTCACTTGATGTATCTGCCTTGTACAAGAGCTACAGAGCTCTACAGAACTCCGAATTGAGCATTCTTGTAGTCCTTGGAAAGATAACAAAAAGATCTACAAGTTTGCCACAAATAAGCCGAGGCCAATTCTGCCATTTGGAGGGTCATTTTAGGCTTTGAAGTCAGAACCACTGCACTTATATTTTGGGCTGCGAGTTGGACTTTTTATTGGTGTACATAGCATAAATAATTAGAATTGATGGGTTGCTCATGGCCCATTCTTTGCTTCAGACTTAGTCACTATATGTTAGTGACATTAGAAGGAATTATAACATTACATTTCATTTTACAAAAACAGTTTTACATTTCTCTTTTTAAGTTTTTAGAATCAAAACCCTTTCTCTTATTTTCTCTCAACTGTTCTTCCTTGTTCTTCATTGTTCTTCATTTTCATTTCTGTTCTTCCATTTTCGTGCACTCATTTCATGGGGCTTTCATTGATGATGATCATGGAAGGCTAAATCATCAATCAATCCAAGGATCCAACCCAAGCAAGGGAAGAATTTGAGTTCTGGTTTACTATTTCGAATTCTGTATGAATGTTCACTTTCTTCTTCAATTGCTATTCTATTTTCATGATTATGAATGAGTTTAGGATTGAAAGCGGATTATGTTATGGATTCATTTCCTAATTTCGAATATAAATCACAGATTAATTGGATGATATTTCAATTAGGATTGTGGTTTCAATTAATTTAGGGGTTAATTCGATTGAACTGCTTCCAATGAAATTGAATGAACTTTCACAATAGGATAAATTTCTGAGAACGATGATGATTTAAATAGCTTGGTTTGGTGAATTGGATTGATGCTCTTTAATCTGTTTTACATTACTTGTTATCAATTCTGTTAGTTTCTGCATTAATTTTTAATCGTAGTTTGTGTTTTTGCAATTTTTATTTAGCGCATGCAAACTGTTTGATAAAAATGCCATACGATAAATCCTGTGCTACAAAATTAGCTTCGTTTAATTGTTTTGAAGCCACACGATAAACGCTTATCAATGGCATACTTGATCTTTCCAAGGTTGAGTCAGGTTGGAAATCTATCCTTGTAAATTATATAAAGTCTAATTTTAATTATTTGGAGAGCAACTTGGAAGTTGGCTATGATTAAGACAAAAAAGTTCTTGGTTTCATTTTCGGTGCTGCTATTTTAAGTTTCTACACATCCTCCAAAATCCTATTTTTATGTAGGAGTGATGAAATTGGAAGCTACAAAATTCCGGCCAAGAGAGGTAGTCAAGGATGTACTCCAGATCGCCGTGGTTTCATTGCAGAAAATATTAACCTTAGAAGGACATGTAGCAGATGATGTACCTATTGAGGTGGGGACTCGGTAATAGTTACATCCTATGTTGTCACATATTTAGCATTATTATTGTCCTTAAATGCTGGACTATTTCAACATAAATATTGTCACATATTTAGCATATTTACCTATCGAGGTGTATGAGTAGCAATGTAGCATAAAGATGTGTCACTCGAGGGCAAATTTAAATAAATAATACAAATTAATTAAATAATTTGAAAAAGGGGACAGTTTGGAAAATATTTAAGAAAATGGGGTCATGGAACACGCCCAAAATAGGCGTGTTTGGGTTGGGTGGGTCTATAAAAGGGGTAAAAATGTTACTATTTACCATTTGTAACTTTTCTTGCTTGGGTGAAAAGGTTTGGCTTGGTTCGCTTGGGAGTTTGGGTAGATTTTTCTTGCAATGAAGCTTTGTCAACAAGTAAGTGGATTTTATAATTTAGCATTTTTTATTATTGAATTGTAGCGCCGTACATTATATGTTTGTTGAAAATGTTCTAGGTTATTAAAATGTTAGGTTCGTATATGTTAGGAAGAAAATTATTAGGTTCGTTCGTGTTAGTATTAGGTATGTAGATGGTTGGTTTAGGATTAAGAGTTTAGGACGTAGGGTTTATGTGTTAGGGTTTAGGGTTTAGGACTTAGTGTTTATGGTTAAGGGTGTAGTGTTTAGGGTTTATGGGGTATGGATAAT
>CM023943.1:8088513-8103904 GCA_013407115.1 Glycine latifolia
TTAATAGGACCCATATGTATCTGAATAAAGGAGCAAGGAATGATAGAATTATCCATTTAAATTGTGGAAAATATCACCAAAAAAGATTGTTAATGCATTTTGAAGAGTCAGTTATATTAAAGTTAGTTTAGAATTAGAACCTCTTTGGAGATGATGGGATCATTTGAACCAGCTCGTGCATCATATATGTGCACAAAAGGTGAGTTCCTATCACTAATGGCAGGCCTAGCTTTGGCATCCCCTTGTTTGTAAACCCAGTCAACAACACCAGGAATATATGGTAAGCAAATCATGACCATCATGTCAAAGTTGACTACGTCATATATTTTCACAAAGTGGTCATTTGATATTGTACAGCAAAGAAACTGCACATCATCTCCACCAAACACCTCTGAAAGAAATGAGAATTGAGCAATTTAGAGTACCTTGGTTTGATGCAAGTCAGTATATTGAAGTTTTATTCATCAAAGGGAAGGAAAATAGAAAGAGTGAATTAAAAGTTGTATACATCTTATGCCATGCACTCAGCATCAATCAATTAAAGTAAATAGATATTTAAAAAATAAAGGGCAAAATAAATTATGTCCTTTAGTGAATTGGCCAAACAATATATATAACACAAACAATACAAAATATTTGGACATTATATGCCTTAACATTGTCAATATTAGCACATTGCCAGAAGTTCATTTTGTGTTTTAAGATAAGCCAAAGACAACAAAGATGAAATATTAGAGCAACATCTGGATTCAACTATTTGTCCCAAGTTGTGAAGATATACTAAATCAACTAACCAATTGTTGCACAAAAAAATAGATAGAGAAATATAACCAGAAATTTATTCTTCTAAGCACTACCTTCGCTCCAACTTCTTCTATAATACCAAACTCTTCTTCAACTACTTCATCCTCTTTCACCTCATTCTCCACCCTCTATTCACTAGTAGCATTCTCCTTCATAGTAAAATGGTAGTAGATTCTCAAATTTTCTTTATTTTCTTGAAACTTCTTGATCTTCATTGAAAGAGAAACAAGTAGAGGCAACAGAAAGGGCACTAGAATACCAATCAAGATATCTAGCGAGGATGCTCTGCTTGTGAAAAATTGCAAGCTACTCAACACAGCATATGTACCAGTTGAAATTGTAATAACAAACATCACAGCAAAACCAACACACATGTGCCTATTAGGACTTGTTACTTCATCAATTTCTCTGACTAGAGGAGCTGCTAAGAGATAGTTGAGGAAGAGAAACATTCTATCCTTCTTGTGAGGAGAAACAACATCAACAATATAGACATAAATCTTTGCACTTAGTCCTTGGTAGCTAGTTGTTATTCCCATAGCAAATTGGCGACCAAAAAAGAAGTTCCTTACGGTGACATCATAGCACAATGTATTGATCCAACAAATGCTATTGTCAACAAGAAAAGTTGGCAAGAACACATGCCAATAGGACAAAGAACAAATTTGGTTGGTTATGAAGAGATATTGCACACCATAACCTACTAACGCAAGATTTGAACCAATCAAAATAACCAATCAAAGGGGAGGTATATAGAAGCAATGCCAGAAAACCAGCCAAAAAGCTTGCCTGCATTATATGCAAAGGCAAGGTTATTGAGTTGGACTTGGGAAATAGATAGAAGTTGCTTCAGCTGAGAAGAGTAACCAAGGAAATTGGTGTTTATGCCAATTATGGCTTGGAGCCAAATGATGCCAACAAGGCTTAGCCATTGAAAAGTAGTAGAAGGCATGGTAAAGAAGTTTTAGAAATAAAAAAAATTATGTTATAATGAATGCAGTTATGGATAGTTAAGATTTTGAAGCTAAATCTGAACACAACATAGACTAATCACTTGGACTTGAGGACATAAATGGAAAACTTAATTCTATGAAGTGATATCGGATGCAAGTCCTTATCTTCTTGAAAGAGATGCATCAATATTTTATTTATGGGTTTTATACAGAGAGCAAAAAGATAACAAAATGTATTGTCTGTGTTAGAAAACTGAGAAGTGTTGCTTTCCTAGTTTTAGTCAGTTAGGAAGTTTCATGTTTTAAGGACCCTATTAGTGTGTTAGCTTATTCAAACATGTTTTTTCAACGAGCATGCATGCAGGACTCATGTTAAGTTAAGAGCACGTTCCACCTACAAATGTTCTCTGTCCCAATTCTCTATGTGCTTGTTCCAGTCGATGGACGAATAGTCCATTTGGTCTAACTTAATTAGATATAAATCATATTAAGGTTTTCTAAAAGGTTTACGTAATTAAACAAATTAAGTTCTTAATTACATTAAGAACATGACACACAAAGTGAGATGCACACATGATATCCATATAGGGATAGGGCAACTTCATTTCTACAATGATGTTTCAACACTATATACCCATTGATTTCATTCTACTTGAATGAATCATTATCATAGGCAGTATGCATAGTATCCATATTGTTCAAAACAAGAGGAATCTACATGGGAAAATTAGAAATAATTTGTGATTGAGAATGTACCTGGTCATAAATAAGGCTAGCCTAGCGTTTCTGTGCTTGCTGCATTAACAGAGGATTCCTTAGGACAGAAACTAAGTGCATAACTTGCTCACAGAAATAAACTTGTGAAAATCCCCACACTCCTTGTCCTTTGAAACCAGTTATACAAAATCATGAACAGTGAAGCACATTTGATAATTTACGCAAACTTATTATGCTTATGATCTAGTTGCATGACCATAATAGTAGCAATCAAATTGTTTCCAGAATCCAGAGTACCAAATCTGGATCTGGAAATATCAGAAAAGGCCCTTGGTTAATGTGTGTGTGTGTGTGTGTGTGTGTGTATATATATATATATACATATAGTTATATAGTTAAAAGGATTTCAATTAAATTGGAAACAAAACTTCAAATTGGCTTCATTAATAGTTAGAGCAAACAGAAGCCTGAATTGCCATTGGCATAAAAGTACAGAACCAGAATCAAACCCCCAAAGCAGAAAAGGCAGTTCATTGTTGAGGTAAAAACATCTTCTATTTCCTTATTTCTATTTCTTAGAACATTTCATTGTTGAGGCACTAACCACAAGGGAATTGTCTTATAAATACTAACCTTTAAAATTTAAATTCTTAACATCACTTGTGACAAAAAGAATATTACATACACTATATGTGTGGATGGGGCAAAGAAAACAAAAATCTTTAATGCTCCTACAAAAATTCTAACAAGTGGGTTCCCACCTAGTTGAGCATGACTTGACAATAAGCAAATAAAGGAGATTCTGCAAATGTTTTCAACCAGAAGCCGAAGCAGTTCTCTGTTTATCACAATCCTCATGCTCTTCCTTGGCAAACTCTTCATTTAATTCACGTTGTCTCTGTGTCAGGTTTCTGTAATAACATTTCAAATACAGGCCTTTATGTTCTAAGCATCCAACAGAGAACCTAAACATGGTGTAGAAAGAGGAGCGAACAACACATAATAAAAGACACTATAAAATATGTGATATGACACTAACGTTGGGATGTTGACATTAAAATGAACATATTGATCCCCAAATGTGCAAGAATTTTTTGTCTTGACCCCTGTGCAAAGAATAACCAAGATGAAAATGATGAAAAAAATGTGTGTAACTGCTTAAACTAGCATCCTTTAAAAATCCATGCAGCATAATGCCAATAAATTTTACACACGGTCCTTAAAAAACAAGGAAGCATTTTTAGTAGTGTTTGAGTAGTGTTTACACCACTTTTTTCTAGTAGTGTTTTCACCATTTTTTTCTTCAAATCCTTGAAAGTAGAAATTACTTACCTAAAAATAATGTGAGACATTGATAACTCAAACACAGGTGAGAAGTATCACAACCAGATTGAAGTGAAGTGTGGATAGTGTGGTTGGCTAACTAGAAGGATAACTAGAAAGTGCTCTGGATATTTGTCCTTCAGCAATCTAATTAACTAAGAAGTAAGTCAAATGTTAGAACTTAGAATACCATATATATATATATATATATATATATATACACACACACAAAAAAAATACAATATGACAAGGGGAAAACAATTTGAATACAGAGAACCACCTTTTCTTGTCAATTTGGTTAAAGTTGTTAGAGTTTCAACAGATAAAGCAAGATTGTGGCCGCTTGCATTTCCATGCAACTAGAAGAAAACAAAAGCCAAGCACAATATTTTAGATTGCTGAAAAGGAATGGAGAGTTGCTTGATGTTAGACTTTAGAATATGGATTGAACCCATTCTATTCTAAGTGGATGTGGATTATCTTCACGCACACACATTCTTGAGCCTCTAATTGAGCAAGCTGGATGAAAATTGAAAGAACCAATAAGGTATAAAAAATTGAAAACAATCTAGCTAAAGCAGGAAAACAATATGGTAAAATAAAACTGATAGCCTAATACCATCATCTTCAATTTCAATTTCAATCTCAACTTCATCTTCACTAAAATCATTCACCTTAGGCTTGATAAAGAATAAGAGAACCCCCTGTAGTCTTATTCCATTCCCAACTCAGCACTTGAATTTTCTCTAACAACTCAAAAGATAGTTATAAAGGCAATGCAAATTCTAATAAGCTAATGGACTAAAATTTTAAAAATCCTAATGAGACCATGAAGCCAGATTGTGACATTGCTATAGCTGCCATAGAGAGAGCAAAAAATACCTGGAAATTATTTTAAATTAATTGTTCAATGCTAGAATAGTGTGACGAGCTCAGCTCTCAAATTATCTATATTGTTTTATTTTAAAGAGAAAGAAGAATTTTTTTTTAATTTATTCGAGATATTAGCAAAGACATTGTCATCAACAATTCAGATAAGTAAAAACCTTCATATGTGGGATCAAGACAAAGATAGGACAATAACTTACATGGAAAACATCGAAGATTGTTGTTTTGCCACTGTCAACAAGTCTGGTCCCAGCATAAAAACTGGAAAAAAAATAGGAACACACACACAATAACCAAGAAGGGGGTGAATTGGTTAAAATAGAGTCTTTAAAAATTCTTTTAAAACAAGCAGCAAATTTAGGATCTTTATCACAATAAGAATGCTTCAATCAATCAAACCACTCAGTTCAAGAATACAATTACTAAAAAAACTTCACTTGTTGAGTAATAAAAGATTTCACCAAAAGAATCACAGATTAAGATAACAAAAAGAGATTAAGGAATAGATATCAACACAAGATTTTATACTGGTTCACCTCTCAACATAGAGGCTACATCCAGTTTCTTCCAACCAACACTAGGTTAGAGTTCCACTAAATCAAATTCTGTTCTTTACAAGCTTTTACAACTGATTAACTTTATCAACCCTAGATAAAGAAACAAAAATCTAAACCCTATAGACTTCTAATGATCAAGAACCAGAGAACACTACTCTATTCTTCCCTCTAGAGAACCCTACTCTAGAAAAAGCTTTAAAGACTCTCTTTGATCTAAGAACTTACAAGAAATAAAAGTAAAGAAACAAATCACTGCAAGAGTTTAAGCGAGATACAACCACATGATCCTCAGAAGATGAATGAATGAATGTTACCAAACAATCTCAAGTTGAATGAATGAAATTCTTAAAATCAGCTCTTTTTGAAAAATTCTTGACAAATCTTGTTCAAACCAACATGATGAATGAAGCATGAGTTTTGAGTTTTGAAACAAAATCAATGTAACTCAGAATATCTTTTCTCAGACTGTGAGAGCTTTTGTAAGAATGGTTATTTTGCAAAATAAATTTCTGTTCAAAACAAAAGACTTAACAGCTTTTTATAGAAAACATTTGTAACTGAATGTAATCGATTAAATTGCCAAAGTAATCAATTAAATCACCATATGTAATCAATTAAATACAAACTTAATTGATTAAAATGTTCTTCAGCTTTCTGGAAAAGATTTACAAACAATGTAATCCATTAAATCGAGCTTGTAATCAATTCAAGCAGCCATGCTCAGTTTTGAAACCAGCCTATGTAATCGATTACGATTAAGTGGTAATCGATTAAGGCAGTCATGCATGTTTTGTGTTTTGTGATGTGTAATCGATTAAAGTGTTCTTCATGGCTTTTTAATAGATTACACAAGCTGGTTAATCGATTAAAGCAGTGTTAAAATGAGTTTTCCAAAACTCAACCATGAGAAATCAATTTCCTTTGTAAACGTGAAAGCTTTTATGCTTTAACAAAATCATGTATGCATGTCACAGATCATGTTTATGCAATGCAAGGATCATAAGATAAACCTCTTAAACACTTAACAAATTACAAATGCCTTGGCGTGTGAAAAGCTAAAACTTTCTTCTAAACTTTCTTCTAAGGCACAGGCTTCATCCTTGACTTGATCTTTTTACTGTTCCCCTTATATCCAACAAAAATTGCATGCATAAATAGAGATCAGAAAGAAGAGTGATAAGCCGAAACCTGTTTCGCTGACTAACCCTTGCCTTATACATGTCTGAATTGGTCCTACACATTTTTTCTGGTAGAATTCCATCACCTTCTCTTCAGCACCGAAAGCGTCAACTGTTCTGATATTCCCTACTGCATCACTCGCTACTTGACTTGCTCCCTCATATAGTTTCTGTGGGTGGAAGATATATAGCACAATCACATTGGTCAAATGATATTATAATTAATTAACTACAGAACAAAGATGTACTAATTAAATATAATCAAAGATGTACCGATATTTGAGACAATTGGAATGAGAAAAGGCACAGTTACCCTAACCCAGAAGAAGAAAGGGCACATTTGCCCTAACCCAGAAGAAGAAAATAAGAAGGGGTGCGAGAGGGATTCTTACCAGAGTGGAGCACACAAGAATGGAAGGAAGATTTGTGAGCTTTGATGGAAGTTGAAGATAGCAAGCAGACTCGAAGGCACGACCCACAACTTAATCACCCATAGCATCACCTCCATCTCGAACCTCTCCATCACCACCACTGTGCTCCCTCGCTGCAGCACCGTATACATCACCACCACCAGCCCAAACACTTGAAACATCAGTAGAACGCACAGGTACAGAAGTGCCACCATGTCACCCTGCTTCACACCGTGCCGTTGAGGTCGAGGGAGGAGAGGAGGGAGGGGTTCACTTAGAGGGAAGGGATTTAGGGTTTGGGTTGAGGAATGTGAGGATGAGAGGAGAGGAACGGGCGAGAGCGGCGCACAAGAAAAATAAAGACAGATCAAAGAAGGTTTGTTAGTAAAACCGTATTTGAAAAAATGTTTCAAAGGCAGTTTGGTAATAACCATGTGTAAAAAGATCCAATTTATTACCAAAATGCCACCGCACCACATTCGAAGACGGTTTCGTGGCAACCGACTTTAAACCGGTGTCGTAGAAGGTGCTTTACGTAGTAGTGAGGTCTTGCAATGCTTGTTTCATCCTCTAAGTTTTTGACCTTGTCATAGAACCTCCAATTACATCGAAAGGATCATTCGACAAGCTGATTACACCTCTATCCTTAGGTAAGATCATGTGAAAGGACGATTACACAATTATTACAATGAGAATTGTGACATACATGTAATTATATATGTAGAGCTTGTTTAAGAACGTGCATAATTGATGTAAAACCTTGAAGTTACTTCATATAACTTCTTTGTGGCCATGGAGACGAGACCAATGTTTTTAATTTTATGACTACGAAATATCAAACATATGCATAATAGTATCATGATAGGTCAATCTAACTCTTTAATGAATACTCACGTGTTAAACTCAATCTCGTATTTATGAATTATATGGCACAGTCATTAGTTACTTATCAATTTCAATACATTATTATTATTATCTTATTAATTACAATATTTTATTGAAACCAATTTAAGGATAGGTTAAATAATGGTATATAGGATCTTACAATCAAATAAAACTTGTTACCTTATGGCATCAAATACATTATTCTAAAGTACAACTTAATAACAAAAATATTTTATTAACAAATAACATAAATCTACTAGAGTATGTCTATTGGAGGATTTGGATAATATCTATAAGATCAACCATAGTGTCACCATTGTACAACAAAGAATTAAGGATAATACTCATTTTGGTCCTGAAAGTGTGTAGCGCTAATATACTGGTCTCTGAATGATAAAAATTTAAATTTAGTCCTTGAATGTGCAAAAAGTGTGATAGATTGATCATACCATCAACTCATCTCTGTTAACTTTAATGTATTTGCCTACATGACATCTATGGTGATGTCGTGACAACTAATAGTTACCACATGTCATCCATGTGTCTAAAAGTAAATTTTTCAATTTAGTCTATAAACTCAATAACATGTTGTCATTTAAGTTCTTGAACTTAATCGCGTACTGTCATTTTAGTCCAACAACTGAACTTAACCATGTATTATCCTTTTGACCCCTAAAACTACTTTTGAAATTTGAATTAACTCTCACACTGCATATAAATTATTAACTGATAGAGGACTATCCAAATAGCATGAAGTTCTAGAAGCACTCCATGAATTGAAGGTTTCAATTACAATGTCCAAAACCAAGCTTCTACAAAAAGAGATGACTAAGAGAATCATGGCTGGACTATTTAACAAGGGCAAGTGTAACGACCCACCTCGTCACTACGATATCACTAACTCTTAATTGTGCACATCTCAATTTTAATAAAAACTTCATTAATTTGATTATGAAAATGGTAGTAAATTTTTTGGGATAATACAATTATCATACAAATATTGTAGTTACATGATTAAATACCTATGTACATATATATTAAATCAGTAGACATCATCCACATGTTAGAACTTCCTTTATTTTTACATGTATATACATCTAAAATTACATATCTAACAAAAAGCCAAAGAACTAACTAAGAAAGAGTTGATTAACAAAACACAACTCTTTCTCCAAAAAGAAATCTAATGTCATCACGTTGGCTTGGCAGCTCCAACCAAAAAGAATCTCCCTCCAGAGTCACCTACTACGGCTCATCTGCTCACACGAATGAAAGTTCGCGATCATCACAGGTACCAACCACACGGTACAACAACATTGTCCACCATAATCATTAACAAAAATCTATTATTCCAACACATAGTCAACAAACCAATGATCCAATGCATTTCACAACTCAAACAATCATGCACAGAATAATGCATCCACCTGACTCATCTATCAGCATGCAATGCGGTACCATCCTCATGGAAATAGGCTCTCTCAGGAAAATGATGCAG
This sequence comes from Glycine latifolia, assembly GCA_013407115.1. NCBI lineage: Eukaryota > Viridiplantae > Streptophyta > Magnoliopsida > Fabales > Fabaceae > Glycine > Glycine latifolia. The sequence goes on from CM023943.1 coordinate 8,097,727, forward strand.
TAGCTTGTCAAGGTCACCCTATCGTGCACAAGCTGCTCCCCCCCATGGTGATCAACCCCGAGTCACAAGGAAGTTCCAAACAGAGTGATGCCCCCTAGTACCCCCGTACCTACTGCCACCATCCTATTTCCATCAATGCAAATGAATTATGAAACATGAGCATCATCAATGTATGACCCGACTAGGAACACATCCTTCCTCGCAAGGGTAACCCGCCATACACCCCTATGTACATACATAACACCCCAACATGGGATCATCGATGCACTGACCGTGGCTAGGAACACATCCTTCCTCGCAAACAAATTTGATATCAGCGAATTAGGATTAAGGATGGCTGAAAGACCACCAGTGCAAGGAGAGGAATTAATGGAGGATATTCTTGCTCCATTATTCACAAGACCCAATCCTAGTATAGTCTGACCACCAATTGAGTCTAACAAATTTGATATCAATCCATCATTAATTACGTTGGTGGAGAGAAGTCAATTTGGTGGAGAGGACGATGAAGATCCACACAATTTCATTGACAGATTTTTGAGGATCTGCGATACAATCAGACACGAAGGAGTATCAGATGATGCTGTGAGGTTGAGATTATTTTCCTTTGCTGTTAAGGGAAGAGCACTTCGTTGGTTAGATAGACAAACTCCAAATAGCATCAGTACGTGGGAAGACTTGGTTACTAAATTTTTCTCTCAATATTTTTCTGTGGAGAAATATAATAGGTTGGTGAATGAGATCACCAATTTCACTCAGAACGAGAGAGAAAGTTTATGTGCAGCTTGGAATAGGTTCCAAGAATTGATCAGAAAGTGTCCACAGTATGACATGACTGTGGAAGAAAGGTATGCATTTTTTTTAATGGGATGACTCCAGAATCAAGACTTATAGTGAATGTAGCAGCTGGAGGTTCAATTAGATCGAAGATAGCTACTCAGACGTATGAATTAATTGATTCATTAGCTCGCAATGAAAATGAAAGTGTCAAAGTTTAACCAAAGAGGGAAGTTATCCAATTGGGAAGCAGTGATGCAATGTTAGCTGAACAAAAACTTTTGTCACAACAATTATTAAGATTGAATGAGAAGATTGACAGGATGCAAGGTTCAGCAGCTCAAGCTTCAACTATTAGATCACAACTACCTACTTGTGAATACTGCCAAGGAGAGCATGAATCCAATGAGTGTCCTACTTTAGTGGGAGCTGATCCAGTGCAAGTTAATGGAGTATGGTATGATCAGAGAAATCAGTCAAAATTTCAAAGGAATTCAAATTATGCTCCAGGTAATAATAATTTTCAAAGAAGAATTCAAGGAGGAGGTTTGGATTACAAATCCAACAATTATCTGCAACCTCCACCCATTCCACCTAAGGAGCCATCAGAATTAGTGAAAGCTATGTTGCAGCTGTCCAAGACTACCACTGAACACATTCAAGTTACTAATTCTTTCATCAAGGAGACTAATGCTTTCATTAGCGAGACCCGATCTCATCATAAGAATCAAGATGCTTTTATCAGAAATCTTGAAAATCAAATTGGTCAGTTGGCTAAGCAATTGACTGAAAGGTCTCAAGGACAATTTCCCAGTGACACTATTGTCAACCCAAGGGAACAAGCAAATGCAGTGACAACCAGAAGTGGACTTGCAACCAAATCTCCTGAAAAACTTGATGTGATTCAAAGAGAAGTTGAAGAAAAGAATACTACAATTCCTGATGAACAGGTAGTCAAAGCACCTTCAAGTCAACCTGAGAAGAAACCAATGGATTTTTCTCGTTTTGAAAAACCACCATATCCTATGAGGCTGAAACAACAAGCTCAGAGGCAACAGTATGCAAAAATTCTAGATATGTCTAAAAGTTACACATTAACATTCCATTTATTGAAGCTTTAGCTAATATGCCTAACTATGCAAAGTTTATGAAAGAAGTATTGTCTAGGAAGCATAAATTGCAGGAATGTGAAACGATAGCACTGACTGAAGAGTGCAGCGCGATTATCCAGAGGAAGCTTCCACCTAAGAGGAAGGATCCAGGAAGTTTTAACATTCCTATTGCTATAGGTAATGTTGATGTGGGAAGAGCATTATGTGATCTAGGATCTAGCATAAACTTGATGCCATTATCATTATGCAAGTCATTAGGAATCACCGAGCTAAAGCCTACCAGAGTTTCATTACAGCTTGCAGATCGTTCAATGAGGAAGCCAACTGGAGTTATTGAAGATGTTTTGGTAAAAGCTGATAAATTTATTTTTCCTGCAGATTTTTTTGTTTTAGATATGGAAGGTGAGAGTGAAATACCTTTGTTATTAGGTAGATCATTTTTAGCTACTGCTAGAGCATTAATTGATGTAGAACAAGGAAAATTAGAGCTTAGAATGGATAATGAATCTGTTGTTTTTAATGTTTTTGATGTGATGAAACATCCTATTGACAAACATGATTGTTTTAGATTGGATATTTTAGATACATTGATTTACACAGATAAAACAGATGACCAAAAATTAGAGGAGGAGCTTGAAGCATTAAGTACAGATGAAATGTTAGAGGAAGTGGAGACAATTATGGAAGTGTTAGAGAAGCAAGAAACTGATACTGTAAAAGAAACACTGAAGATGGAGCTCAAGGAGTTACCTAATAATTTGAAGTATGCATACTTAGAAGAGAATGAAAAATTTCCAGTCATCATCAACAAAGAGCTGAATTTAGAAGAAGAATAGAAGCTGTTAAAGGTTCTTAAGGAGCACAAGACCACAATTGGGTGGTCCATATCTGACTTAAAAGGAATTAATCCTTCTTTCTGTACACACAAGATTTTGATGGAGGATGACGTAAAGCCTGTGCGGCAACCTCAAAGGAGATTGAATCCTACCATGAAAGAAGTGGTAAGGAAGGAAGTGGTTAAACTATTAGATGCAGGGATGATTTTTCCTATATCAGACACTGCATGGGTGAGTCCTGTTCAAACAGTCCCTAAGAAAGGTGGGATGACTGTAATTCAAAATAACAATAATGAATTGATTCCCACTAGAGCTATCACTGGTTGGAGGATGTGTGTAGACTATCGAAGACTCAATGATGCCACTAGGAAGGATCATTTTTCGATTCCATTTATTGATCAGATGCTGGAAAGGTTAGCCGGTCATGATTATTATTGTTTTCTTGATGGATACTCCGGTTATAACCAAATCCCAGTAGCACCTGAAGATCAAGAGAAGACTGCTTTCACATGCCCATTTGGAGTCTTTGCATACAGGAGAATGTCATTTGGCCTTTGCAATGCACCAGCAACATTTCAAAGGTGTATGTTTTCTATTTTTTCTGATATGGTAGAAAAATGCTTAGAGGTTTTTATGGATGATTTTTCTGTTTTTGGATCTAGTTTTGAATCATGTCTACTTAATTTATCTAGAGTTTTAAAAAGGTGTCAAGAAACAAACCTTGTTTTAAATTGGGAAAAATGCCATTTTATGGTTCGTGAAGGTATTGTTTTAGGTCACAAAATTTCTAGAAAAGGAATAGAAGTTGACAAGGCTAAATTGATGTTGATTGAAAAGCTTCCTCCTCTAGTTAATGCTACTGGGGTAAAAAGTTTTTTAGGTCATGCCAGTTTTTATAGGAGGTTCATTAAAGATTTTTCTAAAATTGCTAAACCTTTTAGTCAACTTTTAACTAAAGAGAGCGATTTTAATTTTGATGAAGTTTGTCTTAATGCATTTAATGTATTAAAAGAAAAACTTACTATTGCACCCATTTTAACATCACCTGATTGGAATTTACCTTTTGAATTAATGTATGATGCAAGTGCATATGCCATTGGTGCTGTTCTTGGTCAAAGGAAAAACAAGTTATTGCATGTTATATATTATGCTAGTAAGGTTTTAAATGAAGCACAAATTAATTATGCAACTACTGAAAAAGAAATGCTAGCTATAGTTTATGCTTTATATAAATTTAGATCTTATTTGATAGGATCTAAAGTTATTATTTACACTGATCATGCTGCTCTCAAGTATTTGATGACTAAACAGGATGCAAAACCAAGACTATTGCATTGGATGCTCTTGTTTCAGGAATTTGACTTGGAAATCAAGGACAAAGTTGGAGTAGAAAACAAAGTAGCTGATCATCTTTCAAGGATTCAGGAGAAAAAGTTACAGGATGGACCAGAATTGGTTATTAATGAATCTTTTCCTGATGAGAAAGTAATGATGATAATTGATATGGGTCCTTGGTTTGCCAATATGGCTAACTTTAAATCTGTAGGTATCTTACCTGGAGGTCTTAATTGGCAGCAGAAGAAAAGATTCCTTCATGATGCAAAGAGGTATGTGTGGGATAATCCTTTCCTTTATTTTAGATGCACTGATGGTGTTATCCACAGATGTGTAGCTAGCCCAGAAGTGCCAAAGATTCTTTGGCATTGTCATTCTTCAGATTATGGAGGACATTTTGGAGGAAATAGGACAGCACAGAAAGTATTGCAATGTGAATATTATTGGCCTACACTTTTCAAAGATGCACGAGACTATGTAGAAAAATGTGATAGTTGTCAACGAACCGGTAATATATCTCGGAGAGATGAGATGCCTCTCAATAACATATTAGAGGTAGAGCTGTTTGATGTGTGGGGGATTGATTTCATGGGACCATTTCCCAAGTCACATTCTAACCAATATATCTTAGTAGCAGTAGATTATGTTTCTAAGTGGGTAGAAGTAGTTGCTTTACCTACTAATGATGCAAAAGTAGTTGTTGAATTCCTGAGGAAGAATATATTCACTCGCTTTGGAGTGCCAAGAGCAATCATAAGTGATGGAGGTGCCCATTTTTGCAACAAACAATTCTCAAATTTGCTTGCAAAATATGGAGTTACCCATAGAGTGGCTACACCTTATCATTCACAAACTAGTGGACAGGTTGAAATTTCTAACAGAGAATTAAAGCGAATTTTGCAAAAGACTGTTGGAAGTTCCAGGAAAGATTGGGCAAAAAAGCTCGATGATGCGCTTTGGGCATATAGAACAGCTTTCAAGACCCCAATCGGTATGTCGCCATTTCAGATGTTATATGGTAAGTCTTGTCACCTTCCTGTTGAATTGGAACATAAGGCTATATGGGCCACTAAGTTTCTTAACTTTGAACTTTCTAAAGTAAATGATAAGAGATTATTACAATTAAATGAGCTTGATGATTTCAGGTTAAATGCTTATGAGAATGCTAGATTATATAAGGAAAAGACAAAGAAGTGGCATGACAACAAGATCCGATCAAAAGAATTCGAGCCTGGACAACAGGTATTACTTTATAATTCTCGTTTAAGATTGTTTCCAGGAAAATTGAAATCTCGATGGTCTGGTCCATTAATTGTACGTGAAGTTTATCCATATGGAATAATTGGAATTTCTCCATTGGATAATCATCGTTCTTTCAAGGTAAATGGATGTCGATTAAAGCATTATTATGGAGGTAAAGTGGAAAGACATACTATTTCTATTCCACTAAATTCACATGAGGATTAAAAAGGTTTGATGCGTCAAGCTAAATGACGTTAAATAAAGCGCTAATTGGAAGGCAATCCAAGAAATTTTATGGTTTTAGCTATTTTATAGTAGAATTATTATTTAAGTTTTAGATAATTCAATATAGGTTTTGTTTGAAATTAATTTTTGCATTATTAATTGAGATGTTTTTAAGTTAGCATAGTTAAAATTTGGAAGTTTTAGGTAGAAGTAGGTTATAAAATTAGGAAAAAAAAATTGAAAAGCAAGTTCAGCAACTGGCGTTGATCGTGCCAACTATACTGGACAACCACGTTGATCGCGCCAGTATGGCGCTAATCGCGTCAACTACACTGGACTGTGGCGTGACTCGCGTGAGATGTGGCACGAGTCACGTGAAAACTAGCAACTGCCTTTTAAAATTTGAAATAACTGAACCCTAAAGATAACTTCTTATCTTTAGCTCAGCAGCCACGAATTGGCAGTTCCATTTAGGGAAGTTCAAGCTTTTGAACTGCAAGAAACTGATTCCAAAATAAAACCACCCTAAACCTTCTCATTTTAACTGTTTCTCACGGATGGCGCCACCTGGAGATAAATGTGTATTTATGATATGCAGCCTACGCGATTCGCGTGAGGTCTGGCGCCATCCGCGCCAGCTGCATATCCATG
>CM023943.1:8105711-8116675 GCA_013407115.1 Glycine latifolia
GTCTCTTCTTGCTCATTCTTCCCTAATTTCTCAGCTTTGTATGAAAGCAAGTTTAGAGATTCCTGATGAGGAACCCATGGATGTAAAAACTGCATCTGTCATGACACACAAGACATATCTGGCTGCAGTAGAGACTCAGTGGCAAGAACAGTTGATCAGAGCCTCAAAATTATCACCTGAGGAGATTGCTGAGAGGAGTCCGCATGCGGATATTCCTCAACCTGAAGTTAGAGCAGTGCCACCACCACGGGCATCGTCATCTACTGCTACTGGAAGGCCACGCCATGAATTGATTTATGAGGATTCTCCAAGCTACCAGCAAATTCATTCTGATTTGAGAGCCCAAAACAGACTTTTGGAGCATCAAAATAGGACGATGGAAGACCTGTTCAGACACTTCTCAATTGAATTCACTCCTTACCAGTTGCATGACCCAGAAATACCACGGGTTTCTCCTGAACCTTCACAGCCATCAGCTGCTGCTGATGATACTATGGAGGATTAGGAGTAACATTACAATTTAAAAAGGACAATCATTTTAATTGCTTTCTGTTTAATGGTTTTGTACTTTAATTTCAGTTTGTTTGACACAATTTAGTTGCTTTATTTTGGATATGGTTAAATTGTTTAATTGGGTTTTACCTAAATAATTCTGTTGGATGAATGTGATGCATAATGATGATTTTTCTTTTGCAGAAATGTGTTTTCCCTTGAACAGAATAGTGATTGTTGGGGACAGCAATGTTTAAAATCTGGGAATGGGGAATGCATTTTGCATTATTTTGAAAAATCATAGTTGATATCTGACAGAATTTAGAGAATGATATAGCATTTAGATTTTTAGATTACACAGAATTAATTAGAAAATTAAAAATAAAAGAAATTTGGATGAGATGATGTTAGAGGATAAGTTTAGAAAATTGTTTGATAATAAGTTAGGAATTTTCTTTGGAAATAGATGAATAAAATGTTAAGAGCTGTGAATAATTTTCAGATTACTGAATTGCTAATATAGTGATAAGTGAAATTGATGATGATTGTTTTGGGATGATATATGAGATAGGTAGAGTATAGAATTACATATTACTTGATTAGAATTATTACATTTTTGTGATTAAATTACATGATGAAGAAAATAGATGCTTGATAGGAAATCAAATGAACTTAGCTTGATACCATAGCTTGTGAGAAAATTGAGCCTATACAGTATTTTTTTTTTCAGAGTGACCCCATTGTGAATAATACTCTAGAACTTGACTTGTTTCTCTAAAAATAATTGCAGGGTCGATATGATAAAGGCAGTTCATTTTTTTTTAAGCTAGAGCCAAAGGACCTTACCTTAATAATAAATTTCCATTGTTAAATCTCTTTGAGCTTAAGCCTTTTTTATTCATTCACCTGAAACTTAAAACTTATCCTTGACCACCTTGAGTGAGATTGGAAGAATGAGAGTTAGAATCAAGTCTACTAGATATGAAAACATAGAAATATGAATGTCCATAGAAAAGGGAAAGAAGAAAGATGTTACCCAAGAAGACAATTCTTGTGTAAAGTTGAAGTGCCAACAGAAAAGAGCTGAAAACATCAAGTTAGTAAAAAGTCCAGTTGGGGAGTAACAAGTCTGAAATACCAGCTGGAGGATCTAAATCTAGTTGGGAAGTAACAAGTCTGAAATACCAGCTGGGGGATCTAAATATATTTTCCTCATTCTTTCTGTTACAGTTGTTGAAAAAGGAAAAAATAAGAGAAAATAGAAGATGGAAGAAATAAAGAAACAGGAGGATCACAAGAATAAAGATAGGCAAAAGAATAAGAAAGGTGGATTAGATAAGTAGACTTGAATAATTCTGACAAGAATCCAATCTCAATACCTAGCTACTATCCAAATTCTTCCTACCTGAAGCCAGGCCAAGTTACAACCTTGAAAAGACCTTTTGATTAACTTTGCATTTATTCATATTTCTTATTTTCAGGAATTTGAGAATATAGTCAAGCTTATGGTAGTATTATAGCTTTGGAGGAATTGAGAGATTATAATTACCCAAAACACTTGAGTGATGAGTGATTTATATCTCTAGTGAAAGGGTAATCAAGTTAAGATTCTATGATTGATGGACTTGAAGAGTATTCTTGTTATTTTCACATGAAATTCAATTGCATTTAACAGAATAGTTCTGAGATTGTGTATGTGATAATATGCTTGACTGATTGAATATGATTTCCATTACAATTAAGTTTTATTTTATTTTATTGCTAGGGACAACAATATCTAAATCTGGGAATTATTTGATATGCTGTTAGCATATATAGTTTTTAGGATAGTTTTATTAGGAAAATAGGAAGAATAAAGTGAATAAATGTGAGAATAAGTGTAGAATTCATTACTTTTATGTTTATCATTGATTATATGCTATTTTGATGTTTAGAGTCAAGAAAAGCAAGAAAAGAAGCAAAAGAAAGAGTCAACTGAGGCTGGGACTTCACGCTAACCGCGCCAGGGCCACACCGTTCGCGCCAGAAGCACTGGAGTCTCGTGCTAGTCACGCCAAACTCACACCATTCGCTGCAGAAGTACTGGAGGCTCGCGCCAGTCGTGCCAGATCTCGGGCCAGTCGCGTGAGCGCTACGGGATTTCAGAATTAGCTTAAAGATAACATAAGAATGATGGGTTTTAGGGTTTTATAACCTAGGTATAAATAGAACCTAGGTAGGACACATTAAGGGGGGATTAGACACTGAAAAACAGAGGAAAAGAAGGCAAGAGCAAAGGAAAAAGTGTTAGATTCAAGTGATTGAAGAATCTGAAGAAGACAAGTTTTGATATTTGATTCATACCTTGTAATTTTTATTTTGCTTGTTAAGCTTGGTTCATTAAAAGGAATAAACTAAATAACTCTTTGCAGCTACTAATAAAATCAAACCAACATGCATTCATGCTTAGGTATAAAGTAATAAACATATGCATTTAGTTAGAAATACATTGATGTGTTTTAAATATGCATAAAATGTTTTAAGACTATAGTAATCGATTACAAAGGTTAATAATCGATTACATAAGCATTCTGCATAAACATGTATAGTATATAAGGTGATTTAATCGATTACCATTTAATCTTAATCGATTAAATAGGCTAGAGGCAAAAAGTATGTCTCACTGGAATAATCGATTACACTAGGATATAATCGATTACATAAGCCTTCTGTATAATCCTGGTCTGTCTAAGAGTGGTTTTAATCGATTACCAGTAATTCGTAATCGATTAAATTGTCCTAAGGAGGAAACTGCACTCTACTGGAATAATCGATTACGAGATGAGATAATCGATTATTATGTTCTTTCCAGAATTCCAGAATTTCTAAGAACACTTTAATCGATTAAATAGTCGGTTTAATCGATTACCTGCATTAAAATAATCGATTACTTTAGCGAAATAATCGATTACTATCTGTTATATCTGTTTTTTTATAAATAGGCATGCAGTGACTCTGATAAAAAAAAATAGAATTCGAAAGCACTCGTTTTGTGAAAATGTTCTAGCGTTCTCTGAGTGAAAGAAAGCATTAAAGAGAGTCTTTTGAAAATCTTGTTGTTCTTAGAAGTGTAAAACATGAAGGTTGCATAGAAGAAGAAAGTGAATAGTGTTCATTCATGCATTAGTCTGTTTCAAGATCATTCAAGAAGGCATTGCATTCATCACCAGGTTATCAATTTCGTTTGAAATCCTTTCAGCTGCAAATGGAAGTTTAGGTGATATCCTTCTTGAACCTTATGCTTAACTCTTTGTGAGATTTAATTGTGTATTTTACAGTGTATGTTGTAATTGTCCATGTAACAAGTTAGAATTCTTTAAAGCAAAACTAGATAGGGTTTCTAGTGGGTAGAACTGAGTGGTGTGCTCAGGTTCTAAAGTCTTTAGATAAATCTTAGTGTTAGATTTAGAATTTTGCCTAGGGTGGGTGAAAGAGACTTGGTTGATTGCTTGTAAAGAACAGAATCTTGTTAGTGGAACTCTAATCTGGTTTGGATTAGAAGACAACTGGATGTAGCCTCAAGTGGTTAGAGGTGAACCAGTATAAACTTGTGTGTAATTGTGTTTTGATTTACATTACATTCAATTGCTTGTGGTATTGGGTTGTGAATCAATTCTGATTTTGTTTCAGCACATGAGTTAAGTGATTGGAAAAGAGAATATTGCTTATTAAAAGTGTTTGGTTTAAAGATACGATCCATTGTTTATCTTCCGCTGAGTTTGAATTTCAAGAAAAGTCAAAAAGTTTTATAAACCAATTCACCCCTCCCCTCTTGGTTTATTAGATTAGATATTCATTGTATTTTCAAAAAGATTCAAGACCCAGAAGAAGCAAGAAGAACAAGAAGGAGGCAAGATTGAGGGGTTTGTGACTCTGCATACCTTAGCTTCTTCCTTTTCTCCTTTCTTCACATCGTATTAGGCCAGACACTAGTATGTCTGGCTAAATCCTTTGTAATTATGGTTTAGCCAAAAGCCAATGTGGACTCTGTGTTTCTTGAATTGGGTTTAATAAAGTTTATTATAATTGTTTTACTCTACTTTATTCTTCCATTATTATATCTAATTAGACTTAATCAATCTATTAGATTACTTAGGGCTATAATTCGCAATAGGAATATTGGGATTTTAGTTTCTGAACGCAGTAGAGTGACAGTTGCGATATTACCTAGGGATAGGGATAAAGGACTGCAAATTCTTGTTATGCTATCTTCATGCTTAATCTAAAGGGAATTACTAAGGAATTAGGATTCTTAACTTAGGTTAAAGGGTTAAATGACTGAGGAATCAGGGTTTAGCTATATTAGAAAAGCATAAATCTGAATAATTACATTAAATAGAGTTAAATTATCAATTCAATTACATAGAGTGAACTGAGGTAATTGTGCCTTGCCATAATTATTCTTAAGTCTTGATTTACATTTATATTACATTGTCTTAATATTCTGTTATTTATAATCATTAAATTCAAACTACAATCCAATTCTTTCAACAATTTCATTCCTTCTCCAATATTAAGAATTATTAATTACAATTGATATTAGTGCCTTAATCCTCGTGGAAACGATACTTTCTTATCACTTTATTACTTGGAACGATCGGTGCACTTGTCGTGGTCGCAACAATGTCAACTCTGTCAATTTGTTCTGCAACCTCTTGTTATCAGCAGAAACTTCATTTGCATCCTTGGATGAGCCAACACCTCTAGTACCAAATTGTTGATAATTGGATGCCATGTTAGAAATCAACTGCCTTGCAGCAAGAGGGGTCTTGTCCATCAAAGCGCCTCCACTAGTTGCATTTATCATACTTCTGTCCATCAACATCAAACCTTCATAAAAATACTGAATTAATAATTGCTCAATGATTTGATGGTGAGGGCATGTAGCACATAGCTTGTTGAATCTCTCCCAGTACTCATACAATGTCTCCCCAGCTAGTTGTCTTATACCACAAATCTCCTTCCGGATGGATGCTGTTCTGGATGCTAGAAAGAATTTCTCCAAAACTCTTCTCTTCATATCTGTCCAAGTGTTGATAGGATCTGGTTGAAGGTACAACCAGTCCTTGGCCACACCATCCAATGAAAAAGGAAATACCTCCATCTTGACATAATCTTCATGAATGTCATGTGGTCGCATGGTGGAACACACTACATGAAACTCCTTAAGATGCTTGTGTGGATCTTCACCTGCAAGACCATGAAACTTTGCAAGCAAATGGATCAGTCCAGATTTTAGCTCATAATTGACCTTAGTCTCAGGATATTGAATACACCAAGGTTGGTAAACAACATCAAGTGTAGCCAATTCCTTAAGAGTTAGGTTGTTATCAGCCATTGTATCAACAAAAATTTCAAAATCAAGATTTGCAGAATTGGAAATAGACTCAGAAACAGAAGACTCAGAAAACACTACACTATTATCTAGTACTACACTATCAAATTCATCTAGACTAATATTATTTCTGCTTAATCTGTGAAATGTCCTATCTATCTCAGGATCATATGAATGAAAGTCACTTGATGTGGACCTAGTCATGCACAATGTAACTCATAAGGAACAAAAACACAGAAATGTCAAACAGCTACTCTATCAGGACACTATTCACAATATCTGCTGAAATGAAACAGAAAATGGAAAACTGCCCTAAACAATTTTAGAAAAAATTAAAAACACCATAGTAAATATCTATAAATCATGCTTGATTTTTTGTGATTTTTTTGGCGATTTTTAAAAATCATGAAAACACAAAATAAATTCAAAAGTGGTCTAGATCATCGAATTTGGAAATTTGGACCCCTCCTGACCGTGTTCATCCTTTATAGAGTCACCTTGATGTATTAATTTTCTCCACATTCTGGGAAAGTTTCAGCCCATTCCGAGATAGTTTGTTGTGAAATGACCAGACTGCCCCTCCGTAAATTGTTAAAACGGTGTTAAAACTCCTACTTAGTGGTTGAATTTGCCAATTTTAACCCACACCTAACCCTTAAAAGGGTTAGTTTTGCTTAGAATGGGGAATACACTTTGGATACCAAGTTTCGAAGCAAAAATCCACAAGACCGAAAAATTCTGGACAGCAAATTACACAACAAACACAACTACACTACACAAATTCTCTCCCTACTCTTCCTTTGTTTTTCCCCTTTTTTGCTCTGTTTTTCTCTATTTTTTGATAGAACACATGAAACTACATCATCCACACTTCATAATGAACAAGAACAATCATGCAATTATGTAACAAAGTGCGGTTGTGCAACAAAATGTAAATATGCAGTGAATGTAACTTATATATATATATATATATATATATATATATATATATATATTGTAGAAACTGATGCCTCTGACATAGGTTATGGTGGTATTCTCAAACAGTCTGTTAATGGCAAAGAACAAATAATTGCATTTACTTCTAAGCATTGGAACCCTGCTCAGCAGAACTAATCCACAGTCAAAAAAGAAGTCTTGGCAATTGTTTTATGCATTTCTAAATTTCAATCTGATTTGCTTAATCAAAGGTTTTTAATTCGCGTTGATTGTAAGTCTGCAAAAGAGATTTTACAAAAAGATGTTAAAAACCTTGCATGTAAACAGATTTTTTCCCGATGGCAAGCCATTTTAAGTATTTTTGATTTTGAAATTGAATTTCTCAAAGGTACTTTAAACTCCTTACTTGATTACCTTAATAGTGAATATTTACAGGGGAGATGATATCAAAGCTTGATGGGGAAGTAGGAATATATGGCTAGATCTGAGTTGTCTTTTACTTATTGAACTATTACCCAGACGAAATGTGTTATTTTCTTTAAATGATTTTTTACATGATGTAAGTACTTTTATGTCTTAACTGGTTAGCATGATACACAGAGAATGTTCTGATCTGCTGTTGCTGGGGTAGTAAGTCCCGCTGAGATAAGGGCAGTAAATCCTACAAATTATTGGAACGACAGATCCGAACCTTTGTCTGAAATTCATTGGCTTTAGTTAAGAAATAAAAGATTAAAAAAAAAGTTTGGAATATAGCTCAGTAGGAAAAATTTAACTTGGATCTATCTTTATGTTTTTATAGAACCAAAGGATGGCGATGATATCAGGGGACTATTTTACGATATTTTCTTCTATGTCTTCTCTTTTTCGTTCTTTCTCCTCTCGCCTCTCTTTCAAGTCCTCACAACCTTCCTCCTCCTCTTTTGGCCCTTCTCAAGCCGACAACGCTTTAATCAATTCAAACCGTAATATTTTCAAAGAAGTTTCATTTGAAGATATTAATCAGGATCTGGATGACTGGAAGATACCCAGAATTCCAGATAATGAGCTTTAGAAACCTGAAGGCCGATATTTTCGAAAGACTGATTTTATCATTCGGACTGTTGAAACTAATATCCACCTTAAAACTGATTTTGATGAAATTAAACTTCTTTCAAACAATTCTTTAAAACAACATAAACAAAATTATAATTTTTTGCATATTGGATGTGTCCAAGTTGCTGCTAAACCTTTAGGGATCGAAGGATTAAACACCTCAATTCTTTTGTGTTTAAGAGACTCCCAACACAATCAGTTTACTGACTCCATTTTAGGCACCGTAGAAACCAGTCTTAGTAATGGATCCATCTATTTCAACTGTTACCCTGATAGGACTGTCAGCCTTGAGGATGCCAACATCTTAGATGTCCTGACCTTAGATGTCCAGCTTCATGGTCTTGACATGAAAGTTGGATCTATCCCGGTTATCATAATCTACAGAGTTCAATACAAGGTAATGAACTCATGTGTGTCCAGAGTCCTCAAACCCAGAAAGACTGGAGAAACTACCTTGTTCCTTACCGATACCACCAAAGCCAAGGTAGTCATCCCTAAAGTCATCAAGTGGGAAGACATCAATTTCCCTCAGACTTGGGCCATGGACAAAGTTGCTCCGACAAAACCTCAAACCACACCTAGTTTTGAGTCAGTTAAGCAGTACGACTCTTGGAGGGTAGAGATCACCTTCAATAGGTCCAATTCCTTCAACACTGCTAGGTCATCCTTCACCAGAGATTCTAGATCTGAAATGTTTGGGTCTGTTTTCTCTAGGAAATCCTTTTCTGCTGCTCCTAGTGGAAGTAGTAGCAGGATCAAGCTCCAGGGTGTAGAACCCTCATCCTCTATTCCTCAACCTGTTTATCAGCAGGAGAATCCTGAGGAAGAGTCTAGATCTATCCCTTCTCCAACCTTTTCATCTATGCAAGATTATGAAGTTATCCATGATTAATAAAACCTGCATAGATTATGAAGACCTTAAGCTAGATTTACTCTGAGGAAATGACTCCTTAAAGAGAGTGGTTTCTTAGTCATTACAGGGATGATAGTAAAACCCAGATTAGGAAAGAATATTATTCCTTCCTCAACCTAGTCCAAACCCAGATCTACTTCTTTGATTAGTTTAAATCTTATGCAGCTTACCATAAGATAGATTACCCTTTCTTAGAACCAAACACTATTAGTGTCATCACCAGATATGACCTTAAAGATGGCTAGATAATTAGGTCTGAATTCCCTCTGTCAACCAAGTTTATCCTTCCTAATATCAGGAATGAAAAACATGACCCTATCTATGCCTCGCCTTTTAAGTCTGAAGATGAGACTGAACCGATATCAACCAAAGATATCAAGAATCTTATGGAACAATCCAACTATACCAACAAGTACCTCCAGACCATTGGGGAAAAATTAGGTGAAAAGCCCAGCATTAGCCTAGAAGCCAGCCCATCCTCCTCTAAGACCATCAAAACCCCAATCTTTAAACCTTTTAGGATAACTGATAAGCTCAAGAAAGAGTTTTCCAAACTCAAAGCTTTCAACCAGCCTCCTAGTCAACCTTCGGAAGAGTTTAGAGAAAAGCTTGAAGGATTAACTTCCATCATAATTCAAGATACTCCTCAAACCTCCCATGAATCCCATTCCAAGCTAACCCTTACTAGAGCCAGATCTAGGCATGAAGCCCAAAAGGACAAAGATAAGGAAATCAATGTCCTCAACCAAGCCGGGTCAGAAAATGGTAGCTCTGACTCTGATAGATCTGTCCAAGTCAATCCCATTAGGAACCAGCCCAATTGGAGACAACCTTCTAAACTGTATTACCATAGGGCAACCCCTCCTTATCTTCTCCTAGAAGAAAGGGAGCAATCCAAATCCTTTAACGCCAATCATGTCTATGAATGGAACATAGATGGCAAAACCGAGTACCAAATCCTCAACATCCTCCAGCAGATGACCATGGTTGCCACAGCCTATGATACATCCCTTAACTGTTCAGAAGCAGTTATTGTAAATATTTTAGTTTCTGGTTTTACTGGACAATTAAAAGGCTGGTGGGATAATTACTTAACCGAGGATCATAAGATTGCCGTCCAGGAAGCTGTCAAAATGGAAAATGATGGCACTATCCTTCTCAAAGAAGGTAAACCCATTCCTGATTCAGTCAACCAGTTAATCTTTACCATAGTTTAGCATTTCATAGGTGATTCCAGCCTTTGGAAAGACAGATCTGCCGAACCCCTTTCCAACCTTAGGTGCAAGACTTTAGCTGACTTTAGGTGGTATAAGGATACCTTCCTTACTAGAGCCTTTACCCGTGAAGACAACCAAGAAGCTTTCTGGAAAGAAAAATTCCTCGTTGGTCTTCCAAAATCCTTGGGGGATAAGGTTAGGGATAAGATTCGTAGTCAACACCCTAACAATGAAATCCCTTATAAGCAATTGAGTTATGGACAACTTATTGCTTACATCCAGAAAGTAGCCTTAAAGATTTGTCAAGATGATAAGATTCAGCATCAGCTTGCCAAAGAAAAGGCTCGGGAGCGCAGAGATTTGGGAAATTTCTGTGAACAGTTTGGTCTTCCCTGTTCCAAGCCTAGGAAGTCCAAGAAGCATACCCATAAACCAGAGAAACAGAAACCCAAGAAGTCTGTTTATCATCGTCACAAGTCAGGAACCCCACCTAGAAAGCTTAGAAGAGAGTTCCAGACCAAACCACCCTTTGACCATGCAAGGGCTAGTCCTGACCAGATTTCGCTTTGGTTCAAACAACATCCAACTTTCACCAAAGCCACAGACCCAGAAGCCTGCAAGTTCCTCAATCAAAGATCTCAAGTGTTATTAGCTCTGGCATCCTCTTCCTCCAAAGAAAAGCTTGCAGAGAACATAAGGATGATCTTTAATCTTTTGGAAAAGGAGAATCAAGAAGCCTGCTCCTCATCCAAGCAATCTGCTGAAGCCTCCTCAGAGTCATCGGATGATTTCTACCAGAATGAAGACAATTGCTTTGGTATCAATCTAGGCGACGACTGAAGAACTCAGACATCGGCAGAATTGTGGTGGTAGCTCCTTCACGGCGGACAGCATATCATCACTAACCTCAGCATGACATCATCTTTTCCTGCGGCAG
>CM023943.1:8121675-8143994 GCA_013407115.1 Glycine latifolia
GTTTGAAATAAATAAGCCAGGAATGCATAAAATCTTTATTTTGAAAATTAAAAACATTAATCCAGGCAGTTTGATAATCCCAGTATGAAAAACCAATGGGATCATAGTTTTGGGAAAAACGTTTTATCTTATTCATGTCTCCAAATTCTCTAGGTGTTAGAACCTTAAGAATTTGCAGAGTTGAATAAGCGATTTGCTCTGAGTCTCTGTTTTTATGATGTTTAATCTGGACTGAGTTAGTGTATACTAGAATAAACTCATAAAAATGCCTTGTCTTGAGCATAGAGGTCGGCACATAATGAAATTGATTTCCCTGGATGTCTTTGGGAAAGATTTTTAAGGAAACTTTGTTTGGTTTGGAGTCCCAAAATTCAGGTTCTACTTGGACAATCTCCTGGCATTTGGGTTTTGGGACATATTGTGTTTGGGGTTTTGGCTTTTGAACTGCCAATGGTTCTGGTTTTTGAACTATGGCTTTGCCCTTTATAAAGGGTTAGGGGAGTTTGAGACATGGTTTTGATCATGTCTAAGATGGTTTGGTTTCCTTCTTTTTCTGAAGTAACATCAGCCCATGATTTAGATGGAAGGCCTTTCGGAAGATGGGACAGACCCTATTCATGGAGCACCAAAAGGGTTTGGATAGGCATGGCATAATCTGCCGTTGTTTGGGATTGGGGTTTAGGTTTCTGGGTTGATGTTCCAATGATAGATTGAGGTAAAATCTGGGTAGATGACCCAAAGTGGGTAGATGACCCACATTTTGATTGATTTTTGGAGTCTTCTTCCTGATTGGATGAAGGTCCAGCCCTTGCAGATCCTACATGGGAGATTAAACCAGCAACAGCTAGTCTTGGTTTAGTGACAGTAACCTTTCCTTTCCCCCTTCCTCGTGAGGAGGAAAATTTGGCTGAATTGGGCATGAACTTACCGATCTCTCCCCTGTAAATATTCACGAGTAAGGTAATCAGGTAAGGAGTTTAAAGTACCTTTGAGAAATTCAATTTCAAAATCAAAAATACTTAAAATGGCTTGAAGTTCCACCATTAGAGGAACCATTGCGGGAACTTATACTGGACATTCTGTTTGAAATAAATAAGCCAAGAATGCATAAAATCTTTATTTTGAAAATAAAAAATATTATTCCAGGCAGTTTGATAATCCCAGTATGAGTTTAGAGAAAAGCTTGAAGGATTAACTTCCATCATAATTCAAGATACTCCTCAAACCTCCCATGAAGCCCATTCCAAACCAACCCTTACTAGAGCCAGATCTAGGCATGAAGCCCAAAAGGACAAAGATAAGGAAATCAATGTCCTCAACCAAGCCGGGTCAGAAAATGGTAGCTCTGACTCTGATAAATCTGTCCAAGTCAATCCCATTAGGAACCAGCCTAATTGGAGACAACCTTCTAAACTGTATTACCATAAGGCAACCCCTCCTGATCTTCTCCTAGAAGAAAGGGAGCAATCCAAATCCTTTAACGTCAATCATGTTTGAAAATAAAAAACATTATTCCAAGGAGGAGGAGCCTTCTTGAGACGATCATACAGAGGTTTTGCAAGGTTACTCAGCTGAGGGAAGAAGTCAGCCACATAATTTGAACTACCGAGAAAACGCTGGAGTTGGGTTTTTCGATAATCTAATCTGGGAATTTGTTTGAAAATTCAATAGCACGATTGATGGGAGTCATAGTTTCTTGATGGATGTTGTGACCAAGGAAACGAATCTTTGTTTGAAAAATGTTGATTTTAGTTTTAGATAAAGCAAGACCATTTTTCTTGATTACCTGTATGAAAATGTTTATGTGTTTAAAATGCTAGTCAACAGATTGTGAAAACACAAGAACATCATCAATATAGACAATAATAAAATAGGAGTATGGATTAAAGATGTCATTCATAATTTTTTAAAATTTTGAAGGAGCATTCTTCAATCCAAATGGCATAACTCTCCATTCATATTGTCTGAAAGGAACTGTAAAAGTTGTTTTATAGCAATCCCTTTCATTAATTTGAATTTGCCAAAATCTTGATTTCATGTCAAATTTGGAAAAGATTTTAGCATAAAAAAGGCGTTACTAAGGCTGGTTTCTACGGTGCCTAAAATGGAGTCAGTAAACTGATTGTGTCGGGAGTCTCTTAAACACAAAAAAATTGAGCTGTTTAATCCTTCGATCCCTAAAGGTTTAGTAGCAACTTGGACACATCCAATATGCAAAAAATTATAATTTTGTTTATGTTGTTTTAAAGAATTGTTTGAAAGAAGTTTAGTTTCATCAAAATCAGTTTTAAGGCGGATATTAGTTTCAACAGTCTGAATGATAAAATCAGTCTTTCGAAAATATCGGCCTTCAGGTTTGTAAAGCTCATTATCTGGAATTCTAGGTATCTTCCAGTCATCCAGATCCTGATTAATATCTACAAATGAAACTTCTTCTTTGAAAATATTACGGTTTGAATTGATTAAAGCGTTGTCGGCTTGAGAAGGGCCAAAAGAGGAGGAAGAAGGTTGTGAGGACTTGAAAAAGAGTCAGTTAAGCAGTACGACTCTGGGAGGGTAGAGATCACCTTCAATAGGTCCAATTCCTTCAACACTGCTAGGTCATCCTTCACCAGAGATTCTAGATCTGAAATGTTTGGGTTTGTTTTCTCTAGGAGATCCTTTTCTGCTGCTCCTAGTGGAAGTAGTAGCAGGATCAAGCTCCAGGGTGTAGAAACCTCATCCTCTATTCCTCAACCTGTTTATCAGTAGGATTATATATATATATATATATATATATATATTACTACTACTATGAACTAATTACAGTGAATTAAAGCTAGCACACAATGAACCGTGTCCTCGGCAACGGCGCCAGTTTTGATAAGCATTTGTCGTGTCGCTTCAAAACAATTAAACTACGCTAATTCTGTAGCATAGGATTAACCTAGGTCGACTCAAAGACACTATCAATATGGTTCTATCTTCAATTCACTACTAACAGTAAAGGGGATTTTTGTCAAACAGTTTGCAGACGCGAAGTAAAAATTGCAAAAACACAAACTACGATTAAAGATTAATGCAGAAACTAACAGAATTGATAACAAGTAATGTAGAACAGATTAAAGAGCATCAATCCAATTCACCAAACCAAGCTATTCGAATCATCATCGTTCTCAGAAATTTATTCTATTGTGAAAGTTCATTCAATTTCATTAGAAACAGTTCAATCGAATTAACTCCTAAATTAATTGAAACCACAACCCTAATTGAAATATCATCCAATTAATATGTGATTTATATTCAAAATTAGGAAATGAATCCATAACCTAATCTTCTTTCAATCCTAAATGCATTCACAATCATGAAAACAGAATAGCAATTGAAGAAGAAAGTGAGCATTCACACAAAATTTGAAATACCAAACCAGAACTCAAATTCTTCTCTTGCTTGGGTTGGATCCTTGGATTGATTGATTATCTAGCCTTCCATGATCATCATCAATGAAAGCCCCATGAAATAAGTGCACGAAAATGGAAGAAGGGAAAACGAAAATGAAGAAAAAGGAAGAACAATTGAGAGAAAATAAGAGAAAAGGTTTTGATTCTAAAAACTTAAAAAGAGAAATGTAAAACTATTTTTTTGCAAAATGAAATGTAAAGTATTAATTCCTCCTAATGTCACTAATATATATTGACTAAGTCTAAAGAAAAGAATGGGCCATGAACAACCCATCAATTCTAATTATTTATGTTATTTACACCAATAAAAGTTTAACTCCCAGCCCAAAATACAAGTACAGTGATTCTGACTTCAAAGCCTTAAATCACCCTCCAAATGGTAGAATTGGCCTCGTCTTATTTCTGGTAAACTTGTAGATCTTTTTGTTATCTTTCCAAGGACTACAAGAATGCGCAATTCGGAGTTTTGTATAGCTCTGTAGGTCCTGTACAAGGAAGATACGTCAAGTGAACATAAAATCCGAAAATACGCAACAATTAGCAATTAAGCCCACTAACTTGCCTAAGACAAAAACTGAATTAGAATGGGAAAATAAAAGTCCAAGAGAAGTCAAATAAGCTAAGAATGATAGAAAATTATTTAACTAAAGGCACTCCATCACCTACTACTGTCCATCTGCTCACATGAACAAGGCTCGTGATCATCACAGGTACCAAACCATCTGGTACAATGTAAGGACCCTCCCTGTGGCGCGGCTGGCGCCAGATCCCACGCGGATAGCGCCAGCATATTCAGGAGAAAATCATGTGTGGAGTGTGGCGCGGTTGGCGCCATGGTTGGCGCGGTTAGCGCCAGAGGTTTCTCAGTCCACGCGGATAGCGCCATGGGTGGCGCTGATGGCGCGGTAAGTGGCCTGGAAAGCCAAGTTTCTCTGGAACTCCACGCGGTCAGCGCCAGGTGTGGCGCGGACAGCGCCATAGGCCAGGGGAGGTTGGCGCGGATGGCGCCAGAGTTGGCGCGGATGGCGCCATGGTTTCTGCAGCTGGCGCGGATGGCGCGGTGTCCCGCGCGGATCGCGCGGGAAGGGCGGTGCAGATTATATTTAAAGAGGGGTCGCGTTTTAGAGGAGAAGAATTGGTTTTCTTCTTCCTCTGGACCTCAGCAGCCATGGGAGAGCTTCCCAAGCTCCTATGGTCATGCTTTGTGACCCAAACACCTTCCTAAGCCTAGTAAACCTCCTAGAAACCAAGATTGAGCCAAAATCCTTTCTCCCTATTCATGGAAAACCCCTTTTCTGAGGTAGCTGCAGAGAACTCGAGATTAGGCGAGGAACGGCGGTGGTTCAGTGCACCAAGGCTAGGGAGAGTAGCCCAGAGGCCTTCCTCGGCAGTTCTGAGGTAAGAAACTCGAGTTTCTCCGGTTGATTTGTGATTTGGGGGTTTTGATGAATAGTGACCCATATGTGATAGAGCTAGAATTAGCTCTGGGTCCAGTTGAGAGATGTGTTTAGAATCATGTGAGGAGGAAGGATTAGTTTTCAGTTTGTGATTTGGAGAACTTTGGTTTTGGCTCTAGGTTATGCATGGGTGACTTGGACTGAGTCACTTGATTTGAGACATGCAAGGGCCATGATGATGGGCTTGTTGTGCCTGAGAGGCCTTGAGAACGGTGTCTTGTGGTTCAGACCGTTCAAGCCCTGAGAAACCCTGAGGTTTTGTTTGAGAGAGCTGAAATGCTCTAGGTGAATGGCTTGGTTTGAGTCTGGAATGACTCTGAGGCCATGGATGAACCTGAGGTAGACCACTGAGGGTCTATGGAAGGCTTGTGTGGATAAGCCTGATGAACCCTGGAGTAGATAACTCGGGTTGAGGGAAAGAACTGTGGTTCCTTCCCAGAGGCAGTGGAGGACTGCTGGATGAGCTGATGCATGAATATATGCTTATATGGTCTGTGATATGTGTTTATGTGCCTTGTTAGGGCTTGACACTGAGGGTGTCAGAGAAGCAGACCATCAGTTGAGGCTAAAGCTGAGGGGCACGGCTTGCCAGGTAAGCTCATCGTTCTGTGATGTCTTTCTTTTTCTCTTGTTTGCCACCCAAGTGGGTGATGGGTGCATGCCATGTGTGAATATATGTATTGTGCATGCTGAGAAAGAAAGGCTGTGATGGCGTGTTATTAACGATGATATGTGTCGTGATAAGCCTAGAAGGCTGGATGAATGATGCTTAGGGTGGAACCCCTGTTGTTCCAGAGATTGTGATACATAATAAACCCTAGGATAGACACTGAGACAGTGTGAGGGTATTTGACATCTGTGACTTCAAGGTGTGGCCTTGGGCCTGAGATGGAGGAACACTGTGAGATGTTCCATGGCTTTGATGAGATACAGATTAGAGAATAATCTGTGATGGAACCTATAGGATACTGCGATAGTATCGGGCTAGTTGAGGTTCCCTAGCCAGAGGAAGAGTTTGTGGACTCCCTGGAATAGCTGAGATTCCTTGGGAGGTGCCACTGCTCTCCGTTAAAGTCCTAAGGGTGGATTGCTCTGTATGGAGGTTCCTCCTTAGGCAAAGCTATGAATGATTGTTGATTGATGATTTGGTTATTGGTTTGATTGGCTGATGAATGATGATTGTGCCCTATGAGAGGGTAATGACTGTAATTTGAGTTGTGATGCTTGTCATTTGATCTAGACCCAGAGGTGGGGGATTATGATACATAGCTATGATTGTTTTAGTTGGAGATAAGCATGATTGATTGTGGAATCCTATGGTAATGGGATAGATGACAGGTGATGGTTATAGGCCTGATATGAGATGTTTCCTGTAAGATAGAGGCCGGCCCGGTATATAGGAGTCCTCCAGACGTGGTTGTACCTATATATTTTCGGGGTGCCTATAATAGGGAAGCCGGCCCGGTATATAGGAGTCCTCCAGACGTGGTTGTACCTATATATTTTCGGGGTGCTTCTTATAGATAGTGAATTGTATTGAGACATGATAGAGGCCGGCCCGGTATATAGGAGTCCTCCAGACGTGGTTGTACCTATATATTTTCGGGGTGCCTATGATAGGGAAGCCGGCCCGGTATATAGGAGTCCTCCAGACGTGGTTGTACCTATATATTTTCGGGGTGCTTCCGATAGATAGTGATTTCCTGCCATGAGATATCCTAGTATATATTGGATCCTCTGTGAGTGGGGATCGGCATATATATCTAGATGGAAGTATATGCAGGATGATGATGATAGGCAGTAGATGATGAGGATATGTGATAGATGGGGATGACTATCGGAATCACATGGATATTGACAGATGTTTGTACTTTGACTGCCTATGTGTTGATTGAATGAATGGTTGATAATAACCATGATAAATATGATATTTCTGTTTGAGTATCTGTTGTTAGTTTTGATGTACATTGATGATGATGGTTTCAGTGTGTATGAAGTCCTGAGATGAGAGATTCTTCAGGCAGTGTATGTGAAGCCCTGAGTTGAGAGATTCCTCAGGCCGTTTGTATGAAGTCCTGAATGGTTTTCTCAGGCAATGTTTTATATAGTTTCATGAGGCAGTGCCTCTGGTATGGAAAGTGTCCACTGGTAGGCACTTATGTGATGTACCTCTGTGAGATCTCTGTCAGACGAGTATGAGAGCCGATATGAGATATTGAAGCCATGATTCTGGCTTGGCTCTGTTAGATGGTTTTGAGATGGCTGTGAGAGCCAGGATGAGGTGTGATGCCTCTGATACTGAGAGTATCGGGTTAAGTTACCCTGTAGTGGGTTATGAGAGCTAGGATGATTTCCTAAGCTCGTTCCTGTTTTGGTTTATATGTTTTGTGCTTGGGGGTGAACCAGGGTAAGGGAGGATTTCCCAGGACCCTGAGTTTACTGAGATTTTTTTATCTCACCCCGTTGTGGGTTGTGGTTTTCAGGTGTTTCCAGAGGAGAGGAGATACTCTATGCAGAAGGCCTTAGCTGAGAGTGCTGGACCTGGTCATGGGCTGCAGATGAAGACTGGAAGAGTCTTTATTTTGGTTGTCTCTGTCTTGTTATAAAAAGATAGGGTGTGAGTGTACACCGTTTTATTGTATAGACGACGATGATGTTGTTTTAGTGTATGTTTCCTCCTGATGATCTCTATGTTTGAGTTTTTTGTATATCTGCCTTCTAGTTGTGGTTATGTATGTTTGTTTTTACCTGGATCAGCAAGGGACTTGTGTTATATGTGTTTTATTCTATGCATAATGAAATCAAGAAAAACGATTCTTTCGTTTCCGCACCGCTTTATATAGCGCTACTCTGATGATAACGCACCGGGTGCACACGGGGTGTTACATACAACAAAGCAAAGGTGAGTTCATTATGTAAAATAACAAGTAGAAGATAACATTAGTTAAGGAAGACAATCTAAGCGTTACAATATCATCACAAAATTCGGGCATTTCAACACGCAACCAACATGAACAAGCATCCAGGAGCATTCCACAAGTCAACTTATAATGCCTAGCATGATGCATGCTCTTGACTCAACTCTCAACATGCAATGTGGTACCATTCCGAAAATAGGCCATCCCTGTGGTCAGATGATGCAGTAGCTTGTCAGGGTCACTCTATCATGCATAGGAAGCACCCCCCCCCCATGGTGATCAGCCAAATGGGTGTTAGAAGGAGTTCCCAACAAACGTGCCCCCCAATACCTCGGTACCCTACAACCAATCATCAATCCTATTTTTGTCATGCAAATGTTGTATGTCTCTCATGGGAACCATCAACGTATGGCCCAGCACAGGAACAACCCTGTCCTAGCTAGGATCTCCATACCCTCCCATGTACATACATACCGCCCTAAATGAGGGTCGTCCCAACACAGGTTCATAGATGCACTGACCGTCGTCCTTGCAAGGTTAACCACCCGGTCCCGGCATCTCACATGTCTATACATAGCATATCACCACGGCTCCATCAATGTATGGCCCGGCCCGGGATCAACTCGTCCTAGCTAGGATACTGCCATACACCTCTGTAGGTATCTATGTATATCCACTCGCATTCAGATCACCACGGGCTCCATCAATGCATGGCCCGGCCTGGGACAACTTGTCCTGGTTAGGATACTGCCATGCACCCCCCATGGTATCAATGCATCCAACATCTCAAGCCATCACATAGGCTGATTCCAAATATCATCAATATGCACATACGTCTCTTACACGTCATTCACAAACACTACAACAAGTACGTCGGTGTGAAGTATTAGGTGTCCGGGTAAGGAAAATCGAGTAAGGGAAACCCGGTAGCATTAAAAGGAAAGGCTTGAACTTAACAATCCTATAGAGAACAACCCAACCAAGTAAAGGACCCGGTGGCTCTCTTCCCGAGAAGGCACAAGCTCATCCGAGTTAGGGAACCCGGTAGCTCACTCTTTCAAAGCAGACTTGAGCTTAACGGCTCTAAGGTATCATCCTGGGTAAGGAACCCGGTATATCGATGTCCGTCAACAAGGACTAAGTCATGTTCTGCATGCACACATGCATGCTTCGTAACCCGCTTAACTCAGCCTACCCATCCCGGTAGCCGACATCACAAACACAAGGGACTAATACCTATGTACAACACGACCAATCCATCCCGGCAGCCGACATCTCCACGAATACTTCTGCAAAGAGTCTTGGGTGCTTTTCAGCATCAAAATGTCAACTTCACACACATACACAGGGAGTCTTACAACATCAACTCCCCCTTCAAGAACACCACACCTGTACATCATTAACATCAACATAAAACACCAACGAACGAACATAAAGCGTAACCCATTCCATCCACTCAAAGGCATAGCTTTCTGGAAAACAACACACTCACAGGGACATGCAAATCATTGCCATGGTTGGACTCCCTGGTCCTCAACCATTTTACCTAAAGTTGTTATCAAACATAATAAACTCCCCTTACCTAACCAGGAGTTCATTCAAGAGCTTCACAATGGTTTATCGTAACTTCTGCTCTGGCCACGAGGTCCTTCTTGGCGTCGAGATTTTGTGGCAGTGACAGTGAGTTGAAGGTGACACGGAAGGGTTGAGGGAGAAAGGTTTTCTGGGCATGGGTAAGCTTAGGGAGAAAAGGAGAGAAAGCACAAAGGAGAAGAATAGAACTGAACACGCTTCCACTACACACTTTTGCGCTTAAGTACCCAACTGACAGAGCAGGTTTGCCTTTCGTGCAAACACAGCAACCGCAAGTCAACAAGGACAGCTATCAACCACTAACACGCATACGCAGGCAATGACACTCAAAACAACAATTATCGAATAAAACATACAATTAATTACCATATCACACAAAAGAAATGTCCATCTTTATGACTTGAAATCCGGGGTGTTAAACTTAACCTCTTCTTGGTTCTTGGTTGAAACCAAATTGATTATTATCAAGGAAGCTTTCCTTTGTGGCGAATCCTCCTCAACTTATTGTTCCAACACGAATCGTGACATTATTCATTACCATCTTCTTTATCTTTCCCACCTTTTATCTTTATGTTCTAATATCTATCATTGGTATCTTGAATTTGGCCTCTGGAAACGATCCAATCCAAGCATTCACTCCTTGGTCGTCATCATTAACATAGTCATCATCATATATTTTATTCAATCAAAAAAATTTCAAATAGCTTCTTCAAAGCTCTCAATTAACCACTACATTTAAAATTCCTTGATATATATACCTTGCGGTAGTAGTTCATGAAAACAACTTTCATCATTTACATCTTATCTACTTGGTACTTTCACTTTGATCATTAGTCATGTGCTAAATGATCTCATAGATCCTATGTCACCCCTCCCACTTACACCTCCTTCATTCTCACAAATTTTCAATCTCTACACTTCAAACCTAATCAAAAGACTATAAATGACACATGTTTTGTGTGCCACCAAAGGGTCATCTCCACTCAACTCCTCTAATACCTAACCCTTGAACAATGATATGAAAAAAAAAACTAAGACTGGAAGAAAAAACAAGGGCAAGATGTTTTACAGTTGTCCCATCAAAAGGGTATGTAAGCAAATGGCTCTAACACTTTCATTTTTTTTCCTTTAGTGATTTTCAAGTTTTTTAACTATTTTTTTGTTATTAATGTTATTGAATAAAATTAATTAATTAAATAATTAATCTAAAATTCTAGACATATTAATAGCATATATAAGATTATGCTTGGGTTTGGTAGAAGTTTTGGTTTAGAACCTTATACAATCTTGTTAGCAATGTCTTGAAATTAGCTACAAACTATTGTTATGTAATCACTTATAAATTTCATATTCATAGTATAATTTAAATGGGAAATTTTAGAAGAGGAAGGTGAAAAATATGATGAATAAAGAATGAAACCGAGAAAATGTGGTAATGCTTATGCTAATAATTTACATGCAAGATGAAACTTAATTGAAAATGTAAAGTGTTTTTGTTCAAAATTTAAACTGAAAATATAACTTGAAAACACTTTAATTTAATTTATTTTAGAAATACACATCACTTTTTTACCGCTACTTATAAATAATAAAAACATCTTACTATAATTTCAAAAAAATAAAAAATGTGATGTTGAGAAATGCTAAATAGTTACATCGAATTAAAATAAATGCAAGTGTAGAGTAATTTAGTTTTCGTACATAAATAAAACAAAACTTGTAGTGTCACAAAGAAATATATGGATATAACCCATAATAATGTGATAATAAACAAAATATATTTTTCATCCATGCTACAACAAAATACATGTTTGTGGAGAAAATATCTATCAAAATACATCAAAGCAATAAAGAAACTAGGACCATAGTAGACCATGTATCACACTAAAAGTACAAAATTAATTAATATGTGTCTTCGAAAGAATCATGACTCTCCTCTCAGACATCAAATCCAACTACCTCAGTAGTTCCCCGTTCTCCTCCATCTCCTCGGGCGACATGTTTGAATGGTCACCTCGGTCCTCTGTAACCTCTAGTGGGTGTACTTGATATAACTGACGTAAAAAATCACTTTCCTACACAATCGATGTCAAAAATCAAAATTATTCATCTTACGTTAATAGTGGTAAAATGCTTAAAAATTGAAAACTTCAATGGTAAATTTTATTTAAGAAAAACTTGAGTAGTAAAATTTATAAAATAATAAAAGTTAAATGGTAAAATTTACAAAATAATAAAAATTGAATGGTAAAATTTACAATTAAACCTTTTAAATTATGTACATAAATAAATAAAATTATTTATTTTTATATAAAAAAGAAATTTTAACTAATAATAAAATATATGTTAGAACACAATGGATTTAACTCAAATAATTAAACACTTATGTGAGTGTTGTAAATATATGTTATTGTGTTCAATCTTTATGAAAAAAAATAGTATATTAGAAGGAGTATGTTGGATTTATGTAATAGTAAGACTATGTCTTTATTTACATACGCATAAAGTGAAACTTTCATGCAATGAATTACATAGCTTTTTTTTCTTTAATTTTTTTAGAAGGAGTATGTTGCTGATATTTCTGAAAAACTAATTAATCTAACTTTAAAATTAAAAATTCAATTTATCATATCATTTTCTTTCTCTTTTCTTTCTCTTTCTTTTGTGGCATACATTTTTCTTTACCCTTTTCCTTTTCTCATAAAAAGAATGTTTCTCCAAACGAAAACGTTGACTCCTTGCTTATCCTCATCCCATCAACTACTTGCAAGTGTAGCAACCTACCTCTTCTCTTCTGCTTCATTCACCAAACTTTCCCTTTAAAACGTTTCACCCCATAAATTCTCCATCAATCCACTCCTTAATTCCTCAAACTAGACACGCCGTTAACTAACTCACCAACCCTCCCTCCATTTCCCGAGAGATCAATTCTCTCTGTAAGTAAATCTTGCAGTTAACTTTCTCGGAAAGTCGGAAATTTCCCGGAAAATGGAAGAAGGTCGCCGGAGGATAACACTTTACGATCAAATGAGAGCTGCCAACAGCAGCCGAGACTCACTCGCCAGCCTCATGCTGGACGATGTCGTTTTCAAGGAGGTGGAAGCAGAAGAAGCAGTAGAAGCAGAAGCCGCAGCTGAAGCCGAAGCGAGCCGTGAGCTGAGCCGAAGCCGGACTCTCCAAGACATCATTCGCGAAGAAAAACCTAGCAACAGCAGCAACAACACGAAGGATCGCAACTCTTGGAGAGCCTTCAAGGAGAAGCTTCGGCTCAAGCGCGCCATCGGCTCGGCTTGGTCCTGCACCACCACTATCACTAATCACAGCAATGATGATAGAAATTTACCTAATTTACCTGAAACTCGTCTTGACTCGGACGAGTTGACTCAGCAGAACAACGTGGTTGTGGAAGACGCCAACGATTCGGATCCGATCGCGAGGTTCGGGTCAGCGGTGGAACACGTGGCAGCCGGTGGCGACTCCTCCGACGGAGAGAACAACCACGAGGCGGTGGTTGGAGTGTCGCTGATGGATTTGTTGGAGGAAGCGGAGCAGGAAATGGATTTATATAGAGTGAGCGATGATGACGATGACGTGGCAGAATATGAGAAGAGAGAAGAAGAAAAAGGAGGTGTGGAAGAAGAAATAGGGGGTGTGGTGGAGTATAACTGCTGCGTGTGCATGGTGCGGCATAAAGGCGCCGCGTTTATTCCGTGCGGACACACGTTTTGCAGAATGTGTTCGAGGGAGATTTGGGTGAGCAGAGGGAACTGCCCTCTCTGCAACAATTTAATTTTGGAAATTCTTGATATTTTCTGACCCTGGTAATAATTTTCATTAATCCTTCAATTTAACCTTTTTTATCTCTATCTGAATGAATTTTTCTTTTTCGTTGGGTTTGGGGAATTAAGAAACTATTTCTACTATGAGATTAGGATCATGTGGTTATGAGGAATTTTTACGTAACATGTGATTATGATTTGTGATTAACAAAAAGGAATTAGTAATATGTCATGAAGATTGGTTAGAATCACATGTAAAGGAGTGGATTATGGATGATTTTATTGGCACATTTACTTTGTGTCATATACTTGGCTCACGTGTTCATGTGATGAGATGCTGTATCTTCCGGTGGATTCTAGTTGTGCTTAGACGATAACGTGTTACTATTGATAGAGTGGACAAGCTATGGAATGATAACTTTAAATGTGGTTTACACGATTGTATATATTTATCTTATTTTTTTAATTTGGCCTTTGCTGGATTAAAATCTTCAGTCTCACAAATGTGTCTGATCACATCTTACTCCAATTAGAATATGTCACATCAATTAAAAATTACAGGTAGGTTCATTCCTAATTTCACACTTCACGCAATAAATCACCTTTGTAGTTCATGCAATATACCTTGTGCCCTCTTTCTTCTTCCGCTGAAGCACGTTGCTACTGCCTCCACCCAAACAACCATGCCTCACATGTCGTCGCACAATTCTGGATGCCGTTGTATGTGTGCTCACCGAAACCTCACGCGTCACTGCGACTACATATAAACTCGCTTCATGCACTACCTTCGATTGCATCGAGATCGAACCCGTTGCAAGCTCGTCTGTTTTCAAATGGCGCCTCCATCTTCAAATGTGGATTGACAGAATTGATGGGGTCAAGAAGCTTCTTTTTCCTCTTTGGTGGAGGAAGAAGTAGGAGCGCGTGGTTTATCACATGAAGTGTGAAACTGAGTTGAGCCTAGGTGTAATTTGTTGGTCATGGAGGTACTAACTATTTAGACCAATGTTATAAAACCCAGTACGGTTCACAACATTGATTTAGACAATTTGATTAGCTGGAGAGAATTTAGACAATTTGAACTACATTAAGCCCACTTCATCTAATATCATGCACACAAAACCTTTCTATCTTGCTAGCTAGTTTAACTCGTTCTATTTCATATAGATATATATACTTTGAGAAATGATAAATTACTCCATGTGGGACTTAGAAACTTTAATTTTGAAATAGTCAGTAAAACACAACATAATTTTTAATTGATGTGGCGTATTTTGATTGGAGGGGAGAGGATGTGAGACATATTGGTGAGACTGATTTCAGTATGCTGTGGATATATGTTTACCAGCTTGATTATGTTCAAGGGGTTGATGGTGAATTAATACAACATTTATTCCAGATTAAAGAATAAAAATATTGATTGTTTAAATTTTTGTGTAAGTTCAGAAAGATGTATTTTTAATCATTGTCCAACGCAATGAATTCAGGAACAACTGAACAAGAAGAAGAATGGCTTCTAGAATGTTGTAAACTTACATTTTTATTTTTATAGTATATAATTGTTGATTTAAGTATTGGTATAACAGGTAATTGCGGGTGCATCAGCAACAAGGGGATTAGTTAATGGCGCAATGCCATTGGACGATGAAG
Organism: Glycine latifolia; assembly: GCA_013407115.1. NCBI lineage: Eukaryota > Viridiplantae > Streptophyta > Magnoliopsida > Fabales > Fabaceae > Glycine > Glycine latifolia. Next base: position 8,136,513 of record CM023943.1, read on the forward strand.
TTGGTGGGGTCTTGGCATCCATCAAGGGTGGGAATGTGGACCGTTCTATGTGTCGACATCTATTTCACTTTCAATCTCTCTCTCTTTTGGTGTGCTCCTGCTAATTGTTTGGATATGGGACCAATGATAACATGATGCTCTTTGGTTGAAATTTGACTTTTTAGATGTAAACTCGACCGTGGAGGCTAGAGCAGTCCTAGATTTAGGTATGAGGTTGTGTTTGATAGTGAAAAAAAAATAAAAAAAAAAGAAAAGTTTTTAAAATTTTGTGTGGATCGCATTTTTTTCTCAATTTTAATTTAAATATTTTTCTCATTTTTCTTCCATTATTTTCTCTTCTACACAATGAAAACTACAAGGAAATTGGAGCTGCAATTATCAAAACCCCCAAAATAAAAGTAGAAAAGGAGTTGTGAGGTTTGCATAAAGGGTTCATGCATTCTTGATCACCACTTTGATCAAATCTTAATACTAAGAAGTAAGAATATTGAGGATTTTTTTTTGATGACTAACCAACATCAGATTTAGTTATAAGTTATTGGGATTAGTAAGTTAGCCTCAAAAGAATCTTTAGTGGTAGATCTCAAATTGAGATTTTAGATCATTTTATGGTAAATCACATAATACCACATAGGATTGAAGATCTTTCAAGATCTCTCTAAGTTTTTCTTTTGTGGTAGATCTCATTTTGAGATCTTAGGGAGAGAGAAAAAGGAAAAAAATTATTCTTTTTTGAACAATGTGCAAATCTTAAGGATTCTTCTAGAAGAACCCATTCTCCATGTTGGAGATCTCTTCACCTCCTTTATTGGGAGATCTAGTGAAGATCAGATCTTGAGTTCAAGATCTAGCACTAAAGATGCTTAATAGTTCTTGACACAAAACGGAGGAATGCATAACAACCAAACCAAGTTGTGTTATTTAGTTTTGCGTAGTGTTTGGTATACGTCATAGGGAGTAGGGACTAATTATACATTGTGTTTAGTTTTATATCAACTAGTTTTTAACTGATAACATTTTATTTATATATATATATATATATGTATAGATATGTGTGTGTGTGTGTGTGTGGTGATTTTATGTAATCTTTTAATATAACCAAGTGATAATTGCTAAGTATATCTAAAGTTACATGTAAATTAATTAGCAATTATCTCATCTTTTCCTCTTTTAATGCTTCTTTTTGTGATTAAAATATAGGAATTAGCTTCTTCTGAGCTTTTATCTAGTAGATGCTAAGTTTAGTTGATTTATGAGGTGTTGGTTGTATGTTTTTTTAGAAATTCACTATAAGGGCATGACAGGTGGAATTCAAGTATGGAGTTGCTCGCTTAGCGCGTCAGGCTCGCTCAGCGTGACCAGCTCGCTTAGCGCGTGATCACTTATCCAGCTGGACATTGAAGGTGCGCTCAGCGCGAATCATGATACTGGGCTGCGTTTTTAGGCAAAAAGGAGAAAAAATTGAGGATACACTCACACTTGGAAAAATAGAAGCTTGGAGCTTAGCTTGGTCACAAAATATAAGCCTTTCCACACCATTGAAGCTGCATCTTCACCACTTTGTGCTTCTTTCCTTTTCATCCATTTCATTCCATTGCCCTAATCTTCCATTGTTGTAAGCTTCTCATGGAAATGAGAGGCTAAGACCCCATTGTTGTGTGTTCAACAACCAAATGCTTTGATGTATTGATTCTAACTATTTATTCAATGTTATTCGCGCATTATTGTTGTTTTTCTAAGCTTTATTCATGTTAGTGGTTTGATCACCCATTTACATGCTTTGTTATAGGTTTTAATGCACTGGAAAATGGTTATTGCCTTAAGAGATGAAAAACACTTCTAAACAATATCATGTCTAGGAATAGAGTGATTTAGTTTAGCCTAGGTTATCGTCTTTATTATTAATGCAAATCGGTTAATGTAACTCTTGAGCGATTAGGAGTGAATTTAAGTGATATAGGTCTTGCACTTGAGGAATCAAGGTTAAAATACCTTAGTAGATGAAGGTAATTGAAAATAACGTTGAATAGTGAAAAACCATTAGTATTGCATCAAAGTTAGTTTCGGTTAGTTGAACGCACAACGTCTATCACATCGTAATTCGATCATCACTGCAATCATTCAGAGTGTTTGTCTCTTTCTCTGTATTTATTAAACTTATTAATTGTAATTACGTTGAATTCATTATCATGCCCTTTTACTCTACCAACCAAATTTATTCATTAACTATTTAGAACCAAACATATATTAATTCTGATTACAAGCAAAGTCCCTGTGGAATCGACATTTAGTCTTACTGTTTCTTTATTACTTGGACAATTGGTACGCTTGCCATACCATTAACAAGTTTTGTGCGTCGTTGCTGAGGATTTTGTTCCTCGTACTCGGTACGCATATACTTTTGTTTTTAAGTAATTATTCTTTATTCTTTAATTCTTTATCTTGTTATAGTTTATCATTAAATTCTTTAACCTTGTTAATGTGCTTCTAGTGTTTCAATCTTGTATGCGAGGTAAAATGCAGGTGGACGATCTCCTACCATTGAAATTCGAAATTGAAGCCACTTGTAGAAGGAACAACGTAGTAAGAAGGAGACAAGAGAGGCAGGGAAACAGGGAAGACCTTCCATCTTCATCATCTTCAAATAATTTGTCCATCCTTGAGGAACCTCAAATGGCGGATGACCAACAACCGTGGGTTACACTGGAAGATTATTCCAGTTCCACAACACCACAGTACTTTACAAGTATTGCGAGGCCAGTCGTTCAAGCGAAAAACATCTCCTATCCACACTCACTTATTCAGCTCATACAAGACAATCTCTTCCATGGGCTACCCAATGAAGACCCTTACTCTCATTTGGCTACATATATCGAGATCTGCAATACAGTGAAGACTGTTGGAGTACCAAAGAATGCTATCCGCCTCAATTTATTCTCATTTTCATTTGCAAATGAAGCTAAGAGATGGCTACACTCGTTCATGGGAAATAGTTTTAGAACGTGGGAAGAGGTGGTTGAGAAGTTTTTAAAGAAGTACTTCCTAGAGTCCTAGACAGCTGAGGGTAAGGCAAAGATTTCTTCATTCCACTAGTTTTCGGATGAGTCATTGAGTGAAGCACTCGATCATTTTCATGGGATTCTTCGCAAGACTCCTACACATGGGTTTAGTGAGCCTATTCAGCGCAATATATTTATAGATGGCTTGCGACCTCATTCTAAATAGCTTCTTGATGCATCCACTAGTGGTAAAGTTAAACTCAAGACCCCTGGCGAAGCCATAGAGCTGATTGAGAATATGGCGATGAGTGATAATGCTATTTTGCGTGATAGATCTTATACCCCGGCCAAGAAGAGCCTTCTTGAACTCACATCGTAAGATGCATTGTGTAACACCCCGTAGGCCTCCGGTGCGTTATCATTAATTGTATCGAAGAGCGTCTTATAACCATAAAATGTTACTCAGCGAAAGCATAGAATCATTTTTCTTGATTCATTATGTATGGAATTCATTTAAAACAACAAGCATATATATATATAAGGCATGTAAAACACACCCCTGCTGATCCAGTGTCTCACAGATACAGATATAGACAGATCAGATACATAAATCATATAGTCAGGAGGAAATGATCTCATATAATATCATCATGGTTCTGTACATTCATATATCTCAGAGACTCCACCACATCAGGGTGATACAAAAGAATAGTTGCCCTCATTGAGGGTATACAAAACTAAACAACCCATAATAGGGAACAAAACGTAGCAAAACACAAAATGAGCCTTTCAGCTCCTTCTGCTACTCTCAGCCAAGCAAATGTCTCTACTCGGGCCTCCTGCCCTGAGGCTGCTCTCTTCTATCTGAAGAGTCACCTGAAATCATAAATCCCCACACGGGGTGAGATACACATCTCAGTAAGCTCAGGGTCCTTGGGAAATCATTCCCACCCTGGCTCACAATTCATAGCACAAGCATCAGAAAACATACATATCAAGTCAATATCTCATCCATGGCAGAGTTACACTCAATGCCCACAAATCTAGCAGAGTTCCACTCAATGCTATCAACCGATGGCAGAGTTACACTCAATGCCCACAGTATATGGCAGAGTTACACTCAATGCCCTGGCAGAGTTACACTCAATGCCCACAAATCTAGTAGAATCATGTACATTTATACAGTAACATATCAGTATGCAACAACCAATGCATGCAGTATGAATATGACCATCACTCCCCAGGAGTGTGGTGTGCAACCAAATGGGAATCAATCCCCAGGGACTCAGAACTTACCTAGTAAGGTCTCAGCTAATAGTTCCTTTCCAGGTCTGTAGCTCTTACCCCCAACAGTCTCAGAATCAATGCCTAATCAAGGCATAAGTAATTTCATGTTAAACTAAGCCCTCAGGCATAATTCACAGTACATATCATATCAGAAATCCCCTATCCTAGGGTTTAATCAATATCTGCCCACACAAGGCTTTTTCTCAGGCTCAACATAAGCATAACTAAGGTTCTGGCATATTAACAGATAATCACAAGTGACCACTACACAGGTCACACAGATAACACAGAGCCAAAATTCAAAGTCATCAGAATCAAAAACTGAAAGTTAATCCTTCATCATTACATTACCCTGAGTAAGTTTCTCTACAGGACCCTGGGCTAATTCTAGCCGCATTTCACTGTGTGTCACATTACTCAGGAAATCCTAAATTCACAAATACCCAAAAGAACTTGAGTCTCTTACCTCAGTGGCGACTCAAATGACCTCAGGACAGCTTCCTCAAGCTCTATTGTCCTTCTGCCCAAGCTATGAGTCCTTGCCCACTCAAATTCTCTGAGTTTTCTCTGAGGGAAGAGATTTTCTCAAATCTAGGGAATTGATGAAGGATTTCCGTTTTCAATAGGTTAAAACTAGTTTCTAAGCCACAGGGAAGTATTTAGGCTAGTATATAAGGCACTAGGGAGCTTGAAACATCCATTAATGGAGGTTGGAGGTCCAGGGAAGAAGAACCATGAGTTTTGGCCAAAAATTTCGTGAAATGGCCTTTAAATACAAGGTCTGCCGACCTTCCCACGCTAACCGCGCCATATATGGCGCTATCAGCGCCAAATCAGCGCAACAAAAAGTTTCCTGGGCACTTATGGCGCTAATCGCGCCATTTTCACGCTAATCGCGCCAACTGGCCGCATCTGTGGCGCTAATCGCGCCATTTTCACGCTATTAGCGCGGTGCTACAGTAACTGCTACAGTACTTTTTTTTTTTTTTTTTATAAACCCAGGTTATTATACATTGTTGGCTCAAAACAAGCTCCTAGCCAAGCAATTGGAGACCCTCACTGCAACATTGAGTAAGCTTCCCTAACAACTACACGCAGTTCAACCAACTTCACCTCCTTTGATGCAAGTTGGAGTGTGTTCCTTGTGTGGAGGGGCTCATGAATCAGGTCTTTGCATGGCTCAAGATTAGGCTTCCCAAGAAATTAACTACATGGCAAATCAAAATCATCAAGGTTTCAATCAAAGGGGAAATCGGGGCTATCATCCGGGGGGGTAATTTCTCTCAGAATCAAGGCCAAAATTGGAGATATCATTCGGGGAATAACTTTAACAAGGACCAAGTATGCCCATCTAATAGACCTCCTAACCAAGGCCCTAATCTTTATGATCAAACCTCCAAACTTGAAGACACTTTGACTCAATTCATGCAAGTCTCCATTTCCAATCACAAGAGCATTGAGTCAGCCATCAAAAATCTTAAGGTACAGGTGGGGCAATTGGTGAAGCAGATGGCAGAGAAATTCTCCGATAACTTTGTTGCCAACACCAAGAAAAATCCTAAGGAGGAATGCAAGGTGGTGATAACCCGGAGCATGAAGAATGAGAGTTTTAAGTCAGATGAGGGGTTGGTAGAAGATGTTAGTGATGTAGATGAAGAGGAGAGAAAAGAAAGAGAGTCTGAAAATAAAGAGAATGAAAAGAGAGAAAAAGAAAAAGATAAAAAAAAGCATGGTCTCGAGAAAGGTGGTGTGGTCTTAACATTCAAGACCAAGAACCAATTAGCAAGAGAAACCAAGAACAAAGAACCAATAGTCTATGATAAGGATCTTCCATATCCTCTGGTGCCTTCTAAAAAGGACAAGGAGCGCTACTTTGCTAGGTTTCTGGATATTTTTAAGAAGCTAGAAATCACCATTCTTTTTGGTGAAGCTCTACAACAGATGCCGATTTACTCAAAATTATTGAAAGATATGGTTACCAAAAATAACAAGTACATCCATAAGGAAAATATTGTGGCAAAGAGGAATTGTAGTGCTATTATTTAGAGAACACTACCACACAAATTTAAGGATTCCGAAAGTGTGACCATTCCATGCTCTATCATATCAAAATTTGTTGAAAAGGCTCTTATAGATTTGGGGTCTAGTATTAATCTTATGCCCTTGTCTTTATGTCAAAGGATTGGCAATCTAAAGATTCTCCCAACCAGGATGACCCTGCAGCTAGCAGATAGATCTATCAAGCGGCCATATGGTGTTGCTAAGGATGTCCTGGTTAAGGTCCGACAATTCACTTTTCCAGTGAATTTTGTGATCATGGGCATAGAAGAAGACACTGAGGTACCCCTAATTTTGGGTAGACTGTTCATGCTTATAGCTCGATGTGTGGTGGATATGGGGAATGACAATCTAGAGATGAGCGTTGAAGATCAGAAAGTAACCTTCGACATGTTTGAAGCTAAGAAACATCTCTGTGACAGCAGAACATGTTTCCAAGTGAAGGCACTGCAACCAAAAGTAGATGTCAAAGTGCATCAAGTTGCACAACACTCGTCATTGGAGAAAGCCTTCACAAACATGGTAGATTGCCCACTTAAAGAAGACAATAAGGACCTCAGAGAATGTCTTGAGGATGTGGATAAATCAAAGGAAATTTTCCTTGGGAAAGACACCTTTGAAGAGCTGAAGAGAGATATTCCTTTGGAGAAACCACATAGTGAGTTGGAAGAAAAGAGGCTCAATGATTATGAGTCCTCTAAAAATTACAAGTCTAAGGTGAAAGACTATAATGACAAGAAACATGTGAAAAAGAAGTTGCAGTCGGGAAAGCAAATGCTACTGCAAGTGGTCTAAGCCATTCACACTTAAGAATGACAAATCACATAGTGCAGTCTAGCTGATGGACCCATCCTCTAAATATTCAGAGCGTAACTGGACTATTATGGGCAAAGGCTTCATGTTTACAATGATAGCAAAACAAAGCGATCGACCAAACTCACCCATCTTCAAGACCCATGAGGGTGTCCTACATCAAGCTAATGACGTTAAAGAAGTGCTTACTGGGAGGAAACCCAGAATTTCTGCCCTTGTATCTTTTAATTAGAATAGTTATGTTGTTAATTGCATTGTTGTGCTCTTGTGATAGTGTTTGTAACACCCCAAAATTTTGGGAATTATAGTTAATTACTAAAATAAA
>CM023943.1:8144394-8161591 GCA_013407115.1 Glycine latifolia
TCACATAAAATCAACCAAAACACGAGAGAGCAAAGAGAGGCGTTACAGTGTTTCTTTGTTAGTGTAAGTTGTATATGTCCTGTTTTTACTACTGCAGCTTTTACTGGCACGCTAAGCACACGTTCTCGCGCTAAGCGTGCCCTTTATGTTCGTACTGGCATGCTAAGTGCCAAATATCTCGCTAAACATGACCTCCCTGTTCAGCAGGGGTGCTGAGCGCACATATCGCACTCAACCCAATAAACTCTCTGTTTGAAATTAATTTTAAATTGCGCTTAGAACGCACATTCACGCTAGGCAGGCCACTAAGCTCGCTAAGCGCGTTGGTCATGCTTAGCCCAATAAACTCTCTGTCTGAAATTTATTAGAATTGGGTTGAGCACGTTGTAGTCACGCTAAGTGCGACCCCTGCTCACTGAGCAGATTTTACAGAAGGATTTTTTTAACACCTTGAAATTTCAAGTTGCTGAGTTGGATAATTGTTGTGTGTTATATTGCTTAATTATTGCTTTATTTTGGTAATTGTTGTTTTGGATGCTTTTGTATTAGTATGCGTGCTTGATGGAGGTTAGGCTAAAGTCAACTTAGCTGGCCTGCGGTTGCTGTGCATGCACGTAAAGGGGGACATGTCTTGTCAGTCGTGTGTATAGGTAGTAGAGTGTGCAACGAAAGCTCACTTCTTTTCTCCTTCCTTGTGTTTTTCTCTCTTTTCTCTCTAAACTTACCTACACCCAGAAACCTCTCTTCCTCAACCCTTCTGTATCACTTTCCACCCCCAAGGACATCGTAACTACCATTGAACCCCTCACGTCAAGAGGAACCTTGTGACTGGAGTAGAAGTCGGCGAACACCTTTCTTGAGGTTCGAAAGAGAATGGACACGCTCACGCTTCAGAGGATAGGGTTCCAGCATTGCTAGTCCGTAGAATGAGCTCCTGGTTAGGTAAGAGGAGTTTATTATGTTGATAATAACTTTAGATAACATAGTTGGGGGTCGGGGAGTCCAACTATGAAGATAACTGCATGTCCCTAGTGTGTGTTTTTTTCTAGAAAAGCTATGTCTTTTAATGAATGGGAAGTGATACGTGTTTGATGGCTGGTGTTTTGTGTGAAGATTCTGATGGTGTTCTTGTGGGGAGAGTTGATGTCATAAGAAATCTCTGAGCATGTGTGTAAAGTTAATATTTTGATGTTGTAACCTCCCAAAACACCCTTCTAGTAGTGTTTATGAAGTTGCTGGATGCTGGATTGGGTATAACGGGCTGAGCTCACTACATAGTATGCATGTATGCATGCGGGACGTGACTCTTAGAAGTTCCTTGTTGGTGGATGTCAATATGCCGGGTTCCTTACCCTGGGTTGTTCATTCTCTTTAGAATTGATGAGTTCAAGTCCTTTTCTTATGAGCTACCGGGTTTCCTTACTCGATAGAACCTGTGTCTTTTCTTGTGAGCTATGATTGAGTATTTTTAGTTTAATATTTTTATATTCTTCTTAGCTTATTTGAATTCTCTTGGACTTTTATTTTCCCATTCTAATTCAGTTTTTGCCTTAGGCAAACAAGTGGGCTTAATTGATAATTGTTGCTTATTTTCGCAGTTTTTGCTTACTTGACCTATTTTCCTTGTGTAAGCCCTAGAGAGCTCTACAGAACTCCAAATGGTGCATATGAGTAGCCCCTGGAAAGGTAAGGAAAAGATCTACAAGTTTGTCAGAGATAAACCAAGGCCAATTCTGTCATTTTGAGGGTCATTTTAGACTTCTAGTGATTTTCAGAAGTTTTTAGAATTAAAAACCTTTCTCTTATTTTCTCTTAACTGTTCTTCATTGTTCTTCACTGTTCTTCATTTTCATTTATGTTCTTCCATTTTCTTGCACTCGTTTTGTGGGGCTTTCATTAATGATGATCATGGAAGGCTAAACAATCAATCAATCCAAGGATCCAAGCCCAAACAAGGAGAATTTGAGTTCTGGTTTGGTATTTCAAATTCTTTGTGAATGTTCACTTTCTTCTTCAATCCTCTATTCAATTTTCATGATTATGAATGTGTTTAGGATTGAAAATGGATTAGGTTATGGATTCATTTCCTAATTTCGAATTTTAATCACATATTATTTGGATGATATTTCAATTAGGTTTGTGGTTTCAATTAAGTTAGGGGTTAATTGGATTGAACTGCTTCTAATGAAATTGAATGAACTTTCACAACAAAATCATTATTTGAGAACTAGGATAATTCGTATTGCTTGGTTTGGTGAATTGAATTGATGCTTTTTAATCTATTTTAGAATACCCTTTATTAATTATGTTAGTTTCTATTTTACTACATTTTTCTACAATTTTTATTCAGGCATGCAAACTGTTTGATAAAAATCCCCCTATTATTTTCTAGTGAATTGAAGTTGGAACCATATTGATTGTGTCTCTGAGTCAACCTAGGTTAATTATGTGCTACAGAATTAGCGTAGTTTAATTGTTTTGAAGCGATATGACATCGGTTATCAAAACTGGCGCCATTGCTGGGGACACGGTTCATTGTGTGCTAACTTTAATTCATTGCATATTAGATAATAGCATTAGTAAAATATAAAATAAAAAAAATATTTACATTCACTGCATATTTACATCCTACTACACAATTACTCTTTGTTACATATTTTCCTTGTTTCTGTTGGTTGTTATGAAGTGTATGTGAGGTGCTGGTGCAAAACAGCAAAGAAAACAGAGAAAAAACAGGGGCAAAAATAGAGGAGTAATAGGGAGAGAATTTGTGTAGTGTAGTTGTGTTTGTTGTGCAATTTGCTGTCCAGAATTTTTCGGTCTTATGGAGTTTTGCTATGAAACTTGGTGTCCAAAGTTTATCCCTCATTCTAAGCAAAAGTAACCCCTTTAGGTGTTGGGTGTGGGTTAAAATTGGCATATTCGACCTCTAAGTAGGAGTTTTAACACCATTTTAACAATTAGCGCAGGGGCATTCTGGTCATTTCACTGCAAACTATCTTAGAATGCATTAAAATTTTCCCAGAATGTGGAGAAAATTAATACATCAAGGTGACCCTATGAAGGATGAACACGGTCCAGGGGGGTCCAAGTTGCCAAATTCGATTATCTAGGCCACTTTTGAATTTATTGTGTTTTCATGATTTTTAAAAATCACAAAAAAAATTACAAAAATCAAGCATGATTTATAGATATTTACTGTGGTGTTTTTAATTTTTTCTAAAAATTTTTAGGGCAGTTTTTCATTTTCTGTTTCATTTCAGCAGATATTGTGAATAGTGTTCTAGTAGAGTAGCTGTCTGACATTTTTGTGATTTCTGTGTTTTTGTTCCTTATGAGTTGAACTGTGCATGACTAGGTCCACACCAAATGATTTGCATTCATATGATCCTGAGATAGATATGACATTTCACAGATTAAGAATAAATAATATTAGTCTAGATGAATTTGATAGTGTAGTCCTAGATAGTAGTGTAGTGTTTTCTGAGTCTTCTGTTTCTGAATCTATTTCCAATTCTGCACATCTTGATTCTGAAATTTTTGTTGATACAATGGCTGATAACAACCTAACTCTTAAGGAATTGGCTACACCTGATGTTGTTTACCAACCTTGGTGTATTCAATATCCTAAGATTGATGTTAGTTATGAGCTAAAAAATGGACTGATCCATTTGCTTCCAAAGTTTCATGGTCTTACAGGTGAAGATCCACACAAGCATCTTAAGGAGTTTCATGTAGTGTGTTCCACCATGCGATCACATGACATTCATGAGGATTATGTCAACATGAAGGCATTTCCATTCTCTCTGGATGGTGTGGCCAAGGATTGGTTATACCTTCAACTAGACCCTATCAACACCTAGACAGATATGAAGAGAAGATTCTTGGAGAAATTCTTCCCTGCATCCAGAACAGCTTCCATCCGGAAAGAAATTTGTGGTATAAGGCGGCTACCTGGAGAGACATTGTATGAGTACTGGGAGAGATTCAACAAGCTGTGTGCTACATGTCCTCACCATCAAATCAATGAGCAATTATTGATCCAGTATTTTTATGAAGGTTTGATGTTAATGGACATGAGTATGATAGATGCAGCAGGTGGAGGTGCTTTGATGGATAAGACTTCTGTTGTTGCAAGACAGTTGATTTATAACATGGCAGCCAACTATCAGCAATTTGGTACTAGAGGTGCTGCAACAAGAAAGCCTGCTGCAAATGAAGTTTTTGTTTCTATGGTTGCTGATAACCAAAGGTTGGAGAACAAACTGACAGAGTTGACATCCATTGTGAGACAACTTGCTATTGGTCAACAGCAGAACATGATGGCAGCCAATCAACCAAGGCTGTGTTGTATCTGTTGTGCCCCTGATCATCCAACAGATGCATGTCCCACTCTACAAGAAATAGAACAAGCTGCTGAAGTTTCTACCTTACAACCTGGACAACCATTCAGACCTCAACAATAGTATAATCCTTACTCCAACACTCATAATCCTAGTTGGAGAGATCACCCGAATTTGAGGTATGGTCCTGGTCCACAACCTCCACAGCAGACACAACAATAGCCGCCATTCAGACCTCCACAGTAGCAATATCAACCCTCCATTCAGACAACACCCACAGTTCCAGCAGCCTGTAGCTACACCTGCACAACTTATGTAGACCAGTTCTGGACCTTCTTTGGAGGACTTGATGAAGCAAATGACAACCACCAACATTTAGTTTCAACAGAATGTCAGTGCCACCATCCAAGACCTAGAGACTCAGATTGGACAGTTAGCTACAACAGTCAACCAGATGCAGCAACAAGGTTTTGGCAACATTCCAGCACAACTAGTTATTAATCCAAAGAATGTGAGTGCTATTACCTTGAGGAGTGGCAAGGAGCTTCCAAATACTGGTGCTAAAATTGGTGATGGTGCCAAAACAAATTCTGCACCAACACAATTCCTCTACCTTTTCCTTCTAGATCCATTTCTGCAAAGAAAGTAGAGTTTGATTCTGATATGCTTGAGACTTTTAGGAGGGTGGAAGTCAACATTTTCCTCTTGGATGCCATCAAATAGATTCCAAAATATGTAAAGTTCTTGAAGGATTTGTGAACCCATAAGAGGAAGCTGAAGGGAAATGAGCAAGTGAAGATGGGCAAAAATGTATCTGCACTTATATAGGTAAAAACTGTTGATGCCATTCCACTATCCACCTTACCACAGAAGTGTAAGGATCCTGGCACTTTCACTATCCCTTGCACCATTGGAGATTGTATTTTTGCAGATGCCATGTGTGACCTTGGAGCCTCCATTAATGTCATGCCCACATCAGTTTACAGATCATTACATCTTGGGGATTTGAAACCCACTGGTGTTGTCATTCACTTAGCCAACAGGAGTGTTACGCTTCCACTTGGACTTATTGAAGATGTGCTGATGCGAGTTAATAATTTGATTTTTCCTACAGATTTTTACATATTGGATATGAAGAATAAGTCTTCCAGCCATGGTTCCACATTGATCCTAGGGAGACCATTCTTGATGACATCCAGGACCAAAATTGATGTGTATGCAGGAACTTTGTCCATGGAGTTTGGTGATGACATTGTCCAGTTTAACATTTTTGAGGACATGAGACATCCTATAGAGGAGCATTCTATCCTTCTTCTTGATATCATTGATGTTGCAGTAGATAATGTAGATATTTTTGATTTTGATCTTGGTTCTTGTAATTGTAACAGTGATGATTCTGCTATTGTGTGTAGTATTTGTGCGGAGATTTCCTCCGCACTTCACTCTGATTATGTTGTAGGTACAGATACAAATACAGGTTCTGATTCTACTATCCCTCTTCCCTCAGCCAACAACCTTTCTTTGCCTTCCACCATTCAGCCACCTTCCTTGGAGCTAAAGTCACTACCTGAGCACCTTAAATATGCATATTTAGATGATGCTCAGCAGCTTCTAGTCATTATATCTAGCAGCCTATCACTTGAGCATGAAGAGAAGTTGTTGCATGTTTTGAAAGGCCCCAAAAAGGCCACTGGATGGACACTTGCTGACCTTTCTGGAATAAATCCTTCTATCTGCATGCATCGAATACTCTTGGATGATGATTCTAGGCTGGTGAGGCAGCCACAGAGGAGGCTGAATCCCACTATTCTTGATGTGGTGAAGAAGGAAGTGATGAAGTTACTAGTTGTAGGGATCATCTATCCCATTTTAGATAGTACCTGGGTTTCACCTGTCCAAGTGGTCCCTAAGAAGTCGGGTATCACTATTGTGCAAAATCAAGATAATGAGTTGATTCTTACTAGAGTAGCCAACAGTTGGCGAGTTTGCATTGACTATAGGAGACTTAACCATGCAACTCACAAGGACCATTTCCTTCTCCCCTTCATTGACCAAGTTTTGGAGAGGTTGGCAGGTAAATCACATTATTGCTTTCTTGATGGTTTTTCTGGTTACATGCAGATTCATATTGCACCAGAGGACCAACATAAGACCACATTCACCTGTCTATTTGGCATATTTGCCTACACTAGGATGCCTTTTGGCCTATGCAATGCACTTGCTACCTTCCAAAGGTGCATGGTGAGTATCTTTTCTGATTTATTAGAGAGTTGCATAGGGATGTTTATGGATGATTTCACTGTTTATGGTTTCTCTTTTGATGCATATTTGGATAGTCTCTCTAGAGTTCTTGATCGATGTATTGAGACTAACCTTGTTCTTAACTTTGAGAAATGCCATTTTATGGTACATGAAGGTATAGTCTTAGGGCATTTGGTCTCTAGTAGAGGTCTTGAAGTCGATAAAGCTAAGATTGATGTTATTACTTCTTTACCTTACCCCGCTTCTGTTCGGGAATTGGGTTCTTTTCTTGGACATGCAGGTTTTTATAGGAGATTCATCTTGGATTTTAGCATGATTGCACTGCCATTGTCCAAGCTTTTCCAAAAGGACGTAGACTTTATGATTGATCAGCCTTGCAAAGAGGCACTTGAGGAATTGAGGAAGAAGCTTACGACCTCTCCCATCATGCAACCACCAGATTGGGAACTTCCCTTTGAGCTCATGTGTGATGCCTCTAACTATGCACTTGGGGCTGTGTTGTCACAAAGAGTTGATAAACGATCCCATGTCATTGCTTTTTCTTCACGCACTTTAGATGCAGCCCAAGTTAACTACACCACCACGGAGAATGAGCTTTTAGCTATTGTTTTTGCTTTAGATAAATTCCGATCTTATTTGCTTTGCTCCCATATCACTGTCTTTACTGACCATGCAGCTTTGAAGTACCTGTTGAAGAAGCCTAATGCTAAATCTAGATTGATCAGGTGGTTGCTTCTCCTTCAGGAGTTTGATATTGAGATTAAGGACAGGAGTGGTGCGAAAAACTTGGATGCTGATCATTTGAGCAGGATTGAGGGACCTCTTGAATCCTTTCCTATTAGGGATAATTTCCCTGATGAGCATTTGATGCACTTGTATTCATCACATATCACCCCTTGGTTTGCTGACATTGTAAATTTCATTGTTGCATCTGTTGTTCCACCTCATGCATCTAGGTCTCAAATAGATAAACTTAAGAGTGATGCTAAATTTTATGTGTGGGATGATCCTTATTTGTGGAGATTTGGTAGTGATCAAGTGATCCGCAGGTGTGTTCCAGATCATGAGATTCAGTCTATTCTTCAGTTTTGTCATGGCACACCTACTAGCGGTCATTTTGGTCCTCAGCGGACCGCTAGGAGGGTATTGGACCGTGGGTTCTATTGGCCCACTTTGTTTAGAGATGCTCATCACTTTACCACCACTTGTGAGCAGTGTCAGAGAGCAGGAGGAACCATTACACGTAGACATGAGATGCCTCAGCAACCCATTATTTTTTGTGAGATTTTTGATGTGTGGGGTGTTGATTTTATGGGTCCATTTCCTGTTTCTCATGGTTTTTTTATATATTTTGCTTGCTATTGATTATGTTTCTAGATAGGTTGAAGCTAAGGCCACTATAACTAATGATACTAAAGTTGTTGTGGATTTTGTGAGATCCAACATTTTTTTGCAGGTTTGGTGTGCCGAAAGCCATTATCAATGACCAGGGGAGCCATTTCTATAACAGATCATTGACATCCTTGCTTCAGAAGTATGGGGTTGTACATAGAGTTGCTACAGCTTATCATCCCCAAACTAATGGGCAAGCAGAGGTTTTTAACAGAGAGATAAAGCAAGTGTTACAGAAGGTAGTACAACCCAACAGGAAGGATTGGAGCAAGCTACTTGAAGATGCTTTATGGGCTCACAGGATCGCTTACCGAACACCTTTGGGGATGTCTCCCTATAGGGTGGTTTTTGGTAAGTCATGCCACCTTCTGGTGGAGATTGAGCACCGTGCTTATTGGGCGGTGAAGAGTTGTAACATGGCATTTGATAAAGCGGGTATGGAAAGGAATCTTCACTTGCAAGAACTTGAAGAGATCCGCTTAGAAGCCTATGAGAACTCCAAGATTTACAAGGAGAAAGTGAAGAGATTTCATGACTCTAGGATTCTTTGGAAGGAGTTCCATATTGGCCAAAAAGTGTTATTGTTTAACTCTTGTCTCAAGCTTATTTATGGTAAACTTCGATCTAGATGGGATGGACCTTTTGTTATTGCTAATGTTTTCCCTATGGAGCAGTTGAGATTAAAAATGAAGTTATCGACAAGGTGTTCAAAGTGAATGGTCACCAACTCAAGTTATTTCATGAGAGCCCTCAAGTGGAGGAAGAGCTTGTGGCCGACATCTCTTTAGTCTTGCCAATTCTATGTGATGATGTGCCTTGAATGACATTTAGGGAGTTTCCTTTTCCCTTCTTTTATTTGTTGTATCTTTGTTTGCATCTCATTGGATGCTTACATTGAGGACAATGTGCATTTCAAGTGTGGGGTGAAGGATTACAAAATTTGTTTTCTGTTTATTTGTTTGAGTTTGTTTTATATTTTATCTATCTGTTTTCTATTTTTTGTTTCTGTCTATTTTTGCTGTTGTATTTGTTTGGTTGTTAGTCTGTTTTTACATTCAGAAAATAAAAACTAGAATTTAGGCACTTTTTCATGTTTTTCGTAGGATTTCTAACTTGTGTAATTTGTGAGAAATGTAGTAGTTTTTGTTGGAATGAAATGTTTCATGCTTGATGTGAATCATTGTAGCAATTGTTGAAGTGATAAGTAGGCTTGAGAAATAAAATTTAAGATGGATCATGTGTGATAGAATTATGCCTTGTGAGTTTTTGGGCCTTTGTGGATGAATCACATTATTTCATTCATGTTCTTTCATGTGTGATTTCACCCTTGTGCTAGATTACTCTATGTTTTGTCATGCCTCTTTTGACATTCCTTGTTGCACATGCTTTGATTGAGATGATTTAGGACTTCTTTCTTTTATCCACTAGCCAAATAAACTATCCTTGCATTGATATCCATTGCTACCCTTTTTGAGCCTTTAACCTTTTCTTTCTTGTATACCTCATTATAATAAAAAAATGAAAAACCAAGTTATCCTAACTTTAGGGAGAAAAGGGGCCTTGGAATTGTTTTGGGAGTGGGTTTCAAACAAGTGTGGGGTATCTTTTTATTTTGTTTTGATATGGAAAGAAAATAAAAAAAGAGAAAGAGTTTACAAAGCAAAAGTTTAAAGAAGAAAAAAAATGCATAAACAAGGAAAAATAAAAGCTAAGAAAAAGAAAAAGAAAAGAAAATGCAATAAAAGTTGTTGTGATTCATTTTCATCCTTA
This sequence comes from Glycine latifolia, assembly GCA_013407115.1. NCBI lineage: Eukaryota > Viridiplantae > Streptophyta > Magnoliopsida > Fabales > Fabaceae > Glycine > Glycine latifolia. The sequence goes on from CM023943.1 coordinate 8,154,162, forward strand.
TAAGTTTTTTGTTTCTACCCATTTTTATACTTGTTGGCTTACTCTCCATTGCCCTTCTTTTCTCTTAGTTTTAGCCTAAATATCCTTTTCTTATCCACCCTTTACCCAAGCCATACATTATAAGCCTATAAAGTCCTTTTGATCTTTTGATGCATGTGTAGTTCAAGTTGAATGAATTAGAGTCTTGTCAAAATTTGGATGTGCTAGTTACATGTGGTGTTTGAGTGTAAACATAAACCCGTACACATTAGAAGAGGTTGAGTGTTGCTCTTTGAGAGATTTCTATCACCTTGGTTCATTCTTAATTTTAACTTGACTACTTTTTCACTTTGCACTTGCGATCATGTGTTCATGGATTGTTTGAAACCTTAATATCATTCTTCCCTTTTTCATCTTTCTCACTTTTGTGCATTGTTAGGATCCATAAAAAAATGTTTGTGCCTTGTTCTTACCTTTCTTTTAGTTTGTGGTTTACTTTAGTTTGAATTTTTCTTAGTCTTTCTTTTAGTTTTGTCTAGGAGTGCAAAAGATTAAGTGTGGGGTATTTTGATTGAGTATTTTTAGTTTAATATTTTTCTATTCTTCTTAGCTTATTTGACTTCTCTTGGAATTTTATTTTCCCATTCTAATTCAGTTTTTGCCTTAGGCAAACAAATGGGCTTAATTGATAATTGTTGCTCATTTTCGGAGTTTTTGCTTACTTGACTTATCTTCCTTGTGTAGGACCTAGAGAGCTTTACAGAACTCCAAATGGTGCATATGAGTAGTCCCTGGAAAGATAAGGAAAAGATCTACAAGTTTGTTAGACATAAGCCAAGGCCAAGTCTGTCATTTTGAGGGTCATTTTAGGCTTGGAAGTCAGAATCACTGTACTTGAATTTTAGGCTGCGAAATTGGTGTAATTAGTAATTAGTTAGATTAGTTGGGCTTCATTGTGGCCCATCCTTTTCTACTGACTCAGTCACTATATTTAAGTGATTTTAGTTATTTGGATGGACACACTTCATTTTAGCACAAACACATTTTGTAGTGATTTTTAGAAGTTTTTAGAATTAAAAACCTTTCTCTTATTTTCTCTCAATTGTTCTTCATTATTCTTCACTGTTCTTCATTTTCATTTATGTTCTTCCATTTTCTTGTACTCATTTCATGGGGCTTTTATTGATGATGATCATGGAAGGCTAAACAATCAATCAATCCAAGGATCCAAGCCCAAGAAAGGAGAATTTGAGTTTTGGTTTGGTATTTCAAATTCTGTGTGAATGTTCACTTTCTTCTTCAATTCTCTATTCAAATTTCATGATTGTGAATGTGTTTAGGATTGAAAATGGATTAGGTTATGGATTCATTTCCTAATTTCAAATTTTAATCACAGATTATTTGGATGATATTTCAATTAGGTTTGTGGTTTCAATTAAGTTAGGGGTTAGTTCGATTGAATTGCTTCTAATGAAATTGAATGAACTTTCACAACAAAATCATTATTTGAGAACTAAGATAATTCATATTGCTTGGTTTGGTGAATTGGATTGATGCTTTTTAATTTGTTTTAGAATACCTTTTATCAATTCTGTTAGTTTCTATTTTGCTACGTTTTTCTGCAATTTTTATTCACACATGCAAACTGTTTGATAAAAATCCCCTTATTATTTACTAGTGAATTGAAGTTAGAACCATATTGATTGTGTCTCTGAGTCGACCTAGGTTAATCCTTTGCTACAGAATTAGTGTAGTTTAATTGTTTTGAAGCGATACGACATCGGTTATCAAGCTACCCGATTTTCCTTACTCGGGAGAGCTCGTGCCTTTTCTTGTGAGCTACCGGGTTTCCTTACTCGGTAGAACCCTTGTCTTTTCTTGTGAGCTACCGGGTTTCCTTATTCGGTAGAGCTCGTACCTTCTATTTGTGAGCTACCGGGTTTCCTTACTCGTTTGAGCTTGTATCCCTCCTTTGAGAGGCTATCGGGTTATCCCTCATTCGACTTTGGTAAACCGGACAGCTTTGTACAAGTTAGTGATGTTAACACAAAAAGTCTTGCCCGATTAAGCGCTATCTGTTGTAATTGATTATAATGCTTATGTAATCGATTGCATAGTGCTGAGTCCGTTCTTGGTATTTTATAAGACTCAAGGATCGTCCTTGACCACCTATGTCTGACCTTGACCGTCATTGACCACCCTTGTCCGAATTTGTCTGACCTTGACCGACCTTTATCGACCTTGACCAACTTTATCTGACCATGTTCGCCCTCGTCCGACCTTGTTTGGATTCGTATTCAAAGTCAATATATCTAGGTGCCGACCCAGACACCTAATACTTTACACCAGCTCACTAGTTTATGTGGTAATTACATGTGCAAGGATACTATGGGGGGTGTATGACGGATCCTAGCCTGGACAAATTTGGTCCTGGCCGGGTCATGCATTCATGGTGCTCATAATTATCGAATGCGGGTGGCTATACATAGATACCCACGGGGGTGTATGACAGATCCTAACCTGGACGGATTTGTTCCTGGCCGGGTCATATATTGATGGTGCCATGGTGATAGGTTATGTATAGACACGTGAGATGCCGGGACCGGGTGGTTAACCTTGAAAGGACCACGGTCTAAACCACAAGCTCATCATTCATAGAAGACACCGAAAGTTTAAGTTTCACTGCACACAACCGGGATATAAAAGAATGGGTCGCACTGGAATCAAAAAGCACGAGTAAAGGAATCCCGTCTATGAAACATTTACCTTGGATTAGATCTTTGGATTTTGAAGCTTCAGCACCATTTAGAGTAAAGACTCTCCTTGTGGCTTTCGGATGTCTAAGTTGGTTATGCGGACCTCTACCATTCTACTCTCTCTTGGGATATGGGCAGTTCCTTTTGAAGTGACCCTTCTGCTTGCAGTTGTAACAAAATAGGTCTCCCTGCATACAGTTAGTGGAGACATGCCCGGGCTTACCACACTTGAAACAAGTGATCCGGGTTGGAAAGGTAGTGGGTTTGCTACCATTACCACTAGGAAATCCCATAGTAGCAACTCTTTGGCTGTTGGGACGTTGACCATATGGCTTAGGAGGGATGGTGTAAGGCTTTCCACGGTTTGGAAGCCCGGTCTTCTTGTTCTTCATTGCGCCTATATTCTGGTAATAGGCCGCTTTGTCTTGAGAATCCTCATCCCATATCTGCACATGTTGACAAACTGTGGGAACTGGCGGACACCGTGATAGTTCACGGCTTGCTTCACCTCGGGTCGCAAGCCATTCAGGAACTTCACACACTTAGAACTTTCACCATCTCTTCTTTGGTAGTGAGGGAAGTACCTTGCCAACTCTTCGAACTTAGCTGCATAATCATCCACCATCATGTTTCCTTGCTTAAGTTCCAAGAATTCCATCTCCTTCTTGTTCTTAACATTTTCAGGAAAATACTTCTCCAAAAACACCCCCTTGAAGATCTCCCAAGTCACTACCTGACCTTCAGCCTCTATGCATTGACGAGTGTTGTCCTACCAATACTCAGCTTCTTATGCCAGGGTGTAGGTGCTAAAAGCAACCTTCTGCTCCTCTGGACATGCCATAACCCGGAAAATCTTCTCAATCTCCCGAATCCAGGTTTGAGCACCATCCAGGTTGTACCCTTCATGGAAAGAAGGAGGATTGTTGCGCTGAAAGCGGTCTAACCCCTGGTACTCCACAGCTCCCGCAACTTCTCCCCTATTCTGATTCCCCAAAGCCTAAGCTAAGGCTTGGATGGCATCAGCTATAGCACGATCATTCCTACCAGCCATCACTTCCTACGCATAACAAGAAGTGAAAACTTGGAAGGAATACACACAACAACCACAAAGCTATACTACACAGACTCTCTACTCTTTGTATTCCTGACTGCTTGCCATAATGTTCCCTTGCATTATTCTGAATTATACAGATGGCCAGTTTGATAACTCTCAACAAGCATTGAAATTTATGGTATAGCAGACATAAGAAATACAAATATACTATGACCATACTAATAACAACACCACTGTTAGACTCTTAGCAAGTGTACCAATTGTCGTTGTAAGTTACAAAATTTATAAAAGTTCGTCTCCACAGGGACTTGAGCTACTCAGTTTTTCCAAATAAAACTTAACAGTTTAATAGTTATGTACAACGAGTATGGTCGAAGTTTTGATGGTTTTACGGAAATAACGAAAAATAACTAAAAAGTACGGAAACTAATAAAATGAAATTAATTGAAGAGAACGTAGGATTGAGTTTCATCATTCATACCCTCGGTATCCAATTAATATTACCATGTATAAATCATTTTCTATTATTATTGATGCACACATTAATTCACCCCGAATCGATCCCTCGCAATCGAGTTCTAAGGATATTTACCGAATATCGATCCCTTGCATACGAAGTAAATAACCTAGCATTACAATCATAATCGCGTGCTATGTGCAATCTAAAACTTATGCTCTATCCCTAGCAACATAACGTAAAGAGTAAAATCATTTAGTTCAAATTCTAAGAGTACTTTCCAGTTAAACTTAGAATCCAACTTCATGAAACTAGTGATCAAGTAGAATCAAGCATTAAGAACAAAATGAAATTACCAATAATAAATAGAAAAGACTTATGCATAAATAAATATTAAAAGACATACATAGGGATAAGAAGATTACATCCAATCCTTAGAGAAGCTAGCCAAGCATGTAGATAACCTCCTCAGGGGAAGAATTGATGAAGGGCCCCATCACCGCTTCTTTTCGACAGAGTTGCCACACTAAATCTCTCTTCTCTCACTTCCCTAACCTACCTAATACTATTATTTAAGCTCCTAAACTAAAGAACAAGCTTTAGGAAGCAAAAGAATGAAGAATGGGATGCTTTTCTCCAAGGTTTGCATGGTTATTTATAGGAGAGGGTGGTGCTGGAGTCCACTTGCCCAGGCGAGTGTTTTTGCCTATTTTCACTCGCCTGGGCGAGTTTAATGCCACTTGTTGATCCACTTGCTCGTGTCCACTCGCCTAGGAGACCATTTTAGCCTATTTTCACTCGCCTGGGCAAGTTAAAAGATCTTTCTGGAAACCTCCACTTGCCTGGGCGACCAAAATACACTGAGGATGCTCGCCTGGGTGAGTTAAAAGCTTAATGGTGAAGAAAGGTCATGGGCCTGGACGAGTTCTGGGCCATTTTGCTTCTGACACCTCCCAAATTTGATTTTTATGCCCCTTTTGCTTGCTTTGCTTTTTCAGAAGCCTTGGAACCTATCAAAATACAAAACATGATTGGATTAATCTTCTGAAATATAAAAACAACATTCATACAAGTAATAAATACTATGTAACTAGGTTTTAGTGCAAGTTTATAGACAAAGTTATTGAAATCAAAAGATAAGTGCTAGTATTTGAAACATGATTTTAACTGAAATATGGCACTTATCACACACACAAGTTTCAAACACAAACCCTCCAAGCCAGCACAAAACAACTCGTCACTTCAATAATCAAACATTCAACAAACAACATAACATGCACAGAGAAACATAGCAGACTCACAACCCACTGGCTGAAAGGTTCGACCTGCTCTGATACCACCTAATGTAACGACCTGCCTCGTCACTACTGTATCACTAACTCTTAATCACTCACTTGACAGATTTTAATGAAAATCCCTTACGTTTGATTATGAAAATGGTAGTAAATTTTTCGCAAATGCATAATCATCACCATGAAGCACATACGTAGATAAAAGTACAATTAACATTGCAAGTCATTCACAGGTAAAAATGTGATTTAGTTATGTTTACAAATATCCAATGTACAAGTTTTTCAGAAGAAACAAGAGACTAATCTACTGAAGAGTTGACTATCAAAACACAACTCTTTTTCGGGATCTGATTCATCGTCATCCCGACAGTTTGGCGGCATCAACCAAAAGAGATCTCCCTCCATGTCACCTAATGTTGACCGTCTGCTCACACAAACAAAAGTTCGCGATCATCACAGGTACCAATCCACACGGTACAAATAAAGCAAAGGTGAGTTTATCATGCAAAACAACAATAATAGATAACAATAGTCAGAGAAAGCAATCAAACATCACGACGTCATCACAACACCCAAGCATTTCATCACGCAACCAGCATGGACAACATGTCGGCCTATAATGCTTAGAATGATTCATGCTCCGGACTTATCTCTTAGCATGCAATGTGGTACCATCCCGAAAATAGACCACTATAGGCAGATGATGCAGCAGGATGTCAGGGTCACTTTGTCATGCACAGGCCGCTCCCCTCACTGGTGATCAGCCATGGGTCTCAGTAAAGGAGTTCAAAATAGACGTGCCCACCCAGTACTTTCATACTCTAAAGCCAATCATCCTATTTCCATCATGCAAATGAAGTATGTCACATAGGCATCATCAATGCATGACCCGTCCAAGAACAAATCCTTCCTCGCAAGTGTGACACGCCATGCACCCCCCATGTACATACATACCGCCCCAACATGGGCTTACCGATGAAATAACCGTGGCTATAAACAAATCCTCCCTTGCAAGGGTAACCAATTGATCATTACATCATCCGTGTATATACATAGCATACGACCACAGGCGCATCAATGTATGACCCGGCCAGGAATAAATTCTTCCTCGCAAAGGTGACCTATCATACATCCCCGTGGGTATCCATGTATATCCACACACACATACCATAACCATGGTATCAATATTATCATCTCATAAATCATCCTTCACTATTCCAACATTATCATATACGATCATAACATACACATCAATTGTAAACACAACATATACTAGTGAGCCGAGATGGTTCACTAACCAAGCATCACTAGCCCATCAGCTAAAAAGAAAGAAACAAGCTCAATAGCTCAACATGGAAGAAATGAACCAGGGAAAGGGACCCGGTATCTCTAAAGAAGAGGAGACGAGCTCACTGCTCTAAAGAAAGGGAAGCGAGTTCGACACCTCTAAAGAGAAGAAGTGAACACGGAACCTTGGATTTTATAAAATACCGAGGACGGACCCAACACTATGCAATCAATTACATAAGTGTTTGTAATCGATTAAAACAGACAGCACTTACTTGATACAACAGGTAAGATTTTTGATTGTATTAGTACCATGAACCTACACACGATTGTTTGGGTTACGAATGTCGAGTTGTACAAGGTAGGCTTTTTGATGGACTCCAAAATTGACTCAAGTCCTGTTTGCCCTGATCTTCCTTGCAATGGAACTCAATCTTCAATTCACTCAAAACAGAGTAGGGAACTCTCTCCTTGAATAGGGTTGTTTATGTTTTTCTAATTCAGAAATGGTTTAAGGAAGAAGAATAGAAATGGAATGGGGATGACACCATGGAATAGGGATTCCAATAAGTCTTGCAAGAATCACCACAATAGCTCAGAAGCCA
>CM023943.1:8173883-8186811 GCA_013407115.1 Glycine latifolia
AAGAGTCCAATCTATTGATCCTTGCATTGCATGCATTTAATCATTTATGTGCCTAAGTGTTTTTAACAAAGAATCAAAGCATGTTTTTACAAAAGAACCAAAGAAGCAATGTTTTTGGAAAAATGCAAATTGCACTGGTTTAATCGATTACACAGCGTATTTATCAATTATTTGCTTCGTTTTCAAATCTGGAAAAGCTTTGATGAACACTTTAATCGATTACCATTTATTGTAATTGATTATTTAGTGTTAAAGGAAAATCATGCTTCACTTCTTTAATCGGTTACCGTGTATTGTAATCGATTTCATAAGACTTTCTGAAAAGCTTGTTCCACTGCAATAATCGATTACCAAGTATTGTAATCGATTACACAATGTTCTCAGAAAAGCTTGTTGCACTGCTTTAATCGATTACTGTTTCTTGTAATCGATTACACAAGACTTTTATGAAATGCTGTGCTACTGGTTTAATTGATTACTAGTTGTATTAATCGATTATTTTGCTTGTTGTTCAAACCCAGAAAACATATGAACACTTTAATCGATTAAAATGGCAATTTAATCGATTACTTATGTGTTTTAATCAATTATTTGGCACGTTTAATCAATTAATGTTAGTTACAAAGTTTTCTTATAAATAGGAGTGAAGCTTGTTCTGGTTTACGACTTGAGAAATACGAATTTCTGATTACATACAAGCTTTCACCAAGATTTAAAGAGTTTTTCTGAGCTTAGTAACCTCTTGTCCCACTTCTTAATCCTCATGTGTTTTGATTGATTACTTGGGAAGAGTCTTTCAAAGAAGAATAGGAGAGCATGTTCTGAAGTTTCATTTGATCATTCAACTCTGTTGGTAACTCATTTGCATTCATAATCATTGGATCAACAGGTTGTTTCTCTCCATTCTCTTTGGGAGTAATTTTGTTTTGAATTTTGTGTAATTGGGTGCTATTGTAAATTTGTTCTTGAGGCTTGCATTGGAGTAGTGTTCTCTAGGGAAGAACAGAGTAGTGTTCTCTGGTTCTTGTTGATAAGGTGTCTAATAGGGTTTTAGATTTCCTTTCTTTATCTAGGGTTGATAAAGAGTAAATGTAATCAAGCTTGTAAGAACTAAAATTTTTCAATAGTGGAATTCTAATCTAGTGTTGATTAGAAATTGGATGTAGCTTCTCTTGAGAAGTGAACTAGTATAAATTCTTGTGTTGATTCTCTGCTCTTTAATCTCTTTTAGCTATCTTGTTAATTGATTCTTGGTGTTCTTATTATTACTCAACAAGTTTAGTTTTGAGACATTGTTTTCTTGAGCTGAGTGAATTGATTGAATAAAAGTTTTCTTGGTTTTAAAGTGATTAAGATCCTAACTCTGGTTTAGAAAAGAAAATTTTAAAAGACCAAGTTTTAACCAATTCACCCCCCTCTTGGTTATTGTGGGTATTCCTATTGTTTTCATTTCACCCCAAATCGATCCCTCGCATTCGAGAATCCTAAGGATATCTACCGAATATCGATCCCTCGCATATGAAGTAAATACCCCAGCATTAAGAATTATAATCGCGTGCTTTATGCAATCAAAATAGTATGCCCTATTCCTAGCAACATAACGTAATGAGTAAAATCATTCAATTTAAACCCTAAGGGCACTTTCCTGTCAAGCTTAGGATTTTAATTCATGAAACTAGTGATCAAGTAGAATCAAGCATAAAGCACAGAATGAAATTACCAACAAGGAATAGAAAAGATTAATGCATAGATAAATATTAAAAGAGATACATAGGGATAGAAGATTACATCTAATCCTCAGAGAAGCTAGTTACTCATTGTGGAGAGAACCTCCTCAAGGGAAGAATTGATGAAGGGCCCCATCCCCGCTTCTTTCCGGCAGAGTCTCCACACTAAATCTCACTTCCTTAACCCACTTACTATTATTATTTAACCACCTAAGCTAAAAAACAAGCTTAAGACAAGAAAATAATGAAGAATGGAATGCCTTTCTCCCAAAATTCGTCCCCTATTTATAGCTTTGTGTCTCCTGCCAGCTTTACTCGCCTAGGCGAGTGTTTTTGCCTATGTTTACTCGCCTGGGCAAGTTAACCCTTATCTTATTGGAACTTGAGCTCACCTGGGCGAGCCAAATACACTGGAATTGGTCGCCTGGGCGAGTTAGAAGCTTAGCCTTGAAGAAAGCTTTGGGCTTGTAACACCTCCCAAGTTTGCTTGTTAAGCCCTTTTTGCTTGCTTTGCTTTTTCGAAAGCCTCAGAACCTATCAAAATACAAAACATGATTGGATTAATCCTCCCAAAATATGAGAAACAACATTTATTTAAGTACTAGAGACTATTTATCTAGGTTTAGGGCAAGTTTATAAGCCAAGTTTATTGAAATCAAAAGATAAGTGCCTTTATTGAAACATGAATTTAACTAAAATAGGGCACTTATCAGTTGTATATGTACATGGGGGTGTAGTGACTTGTTGGATATCCTCGGGGAGGGAAAGAGATTGGTTTAAGAATTTCAAGTGTCCCTGGAAAGGGAAGGGGATTACTTAGAATTTTTAACTATCCACAGCCAGTGCAATGATGGTGCCCATGTTTCATACTTCATAATTGCATGAAACTAGTAATAACTTTGTCAGTAAGTACCTATGGTTTTTCATGAGGAAAAATGCTGATACTTGGGGTCATATCACTCTGTTTGGAACTCCGTTGAGACAAGTGTTGATCAACATGGGGGGAGTTGTCTGGGCACGATAGGGTGACCTCGATAATTGCTGCCTAGTTTTCCTAAGTGAGAGTGTTAGGTGGACACACTTAGGCTATTTCTTAACAAATGGTACCACGTTGCATTTGAGAGTTGGGTCAGGTGCATGCATCATTCTGAGCATAATTGATTTGAATTCTGGAAAAAGTTGATGACTAGTTTGTTAAGTGTGTGTTGAATTGATGGATTATTGAGAATGATTGTGGTTATTGTTATTGTTTCTTGCTAATCTTTGTTATCTGGTGTTTGTTGATCTTGTATAATAAACTCACCCTTGCAATTTTGTATAGCGTGGTTGGTACCTATGATGATTGCAAACCTTCATTCGTGGGAGCAGATGAGCAACAGTAGGTGATGTTGAAAGGAAATTCTTTTGTTGCAGTCACCAAGCTGATGTGATAACATTGAAATTATTTTGGGAAAGAGTTGTGTTTGTTATCAACTCTTTCTTTGTTGTTTCCTGGATTCTTTTTGATCGAGCATGTAAATCTCAGGCTCAAATGCATGTAAAAACTGAATTATGTTCTAACATGTGAATGATATATAATGGTTTAATACACACACACACACACACACATATATAGATGTATGTATGTATGTATGTATGTATGTATGTATTTATTTACGTATGTGTGCATCTTTTGGTGAGTCTATTATTGTGAAAAATTTATCCTCATTTTCATAATCAAATGAATGGAGTTTTCATTAATATTGAAATTACACATTTAGAGTAATGATATCGTAGCAACAAGATGGATTGTTATAATTGTTTCCATTAATTGAGTGGTCATCAGGGCAGCTACTACCTTATTTTTATCTGTGACATTTGTTGTCGGTTCAGGGGAAACACATCGAACAACATGCAAGCAATGCTTGTTAGGGTTGGAAACCTCTTCAATAATATCATGTCCCAGCATCACAAGACCAACGACATCAGTCTATGTAGGGTCAAAAGTAGTTTCCTTTGTTCCTCTTTTGTCCCCTGCTCAGAGGGGATTGGGGTGTCTGTAGCAACCTTTGGCACACGACTTGGTGCTACTTTAGGCATCTCCTTAAATGTTTCTGCATTCTTCCTAGGAACTGACTTGGAGAATTTTTTTGCAATTGGTTGTGTAATGTCCAATAGTTTGGCATGATTGACAAAAATTGAAGATTTTCTAGATTTGGATGTCAACGAAAAAAGTATATCCTTCCCTCTCCACTAGCACCTGGTTATGGAGATTTTTAAGCAAGTTCAATGCCAATCAAAAAGCGAGCGAAGTGGCCAAAAGTTCTCTTTGAGGTTGCATCATTAATAATGACGAGGACCCAAGTGCCCCTTCTACCTCAAACAAAGTTTGTTGTCTCTAGTATTGCCCTAAGAGCCCATGGAATCTGACCCGACACTAGGAGTGGGTTTGTTGATCATACTGGGGTTGAAATCTAAAGTCCAAATCAAGAGGTGAAGAACCCCTGGATTGAGGTTGAGAATGAACCTATAGATCTGATACATCAAAAGTCCACCATCAATGAAAAAAATAAATTCATAATAGCCTTTTCGCGAAAGGACCACTGACCAAGGTCCAATGGCCTTCCACAAGGTCGACAACTTCACACGTAAATCCCCTACATTCAGGGGGATTGACCACGATTTGTTCAAAAGACTGTTTGAGGGGCGGGGGAGACGAGGAAAAGGAATAAGAGGGATGTTCTTATGGATGGGGACGAGGGCTTTAAAAAGCCCTAGGGGCACATTGGTGTCGCTGAATCACATGGGTTCCAGTCAGACAATCATCGAAGAGGTCATCTACATCACGTTTTGGTAGATAATTTTAAAAATAAACATTCTCATATTTATATTGTGTAATACAATCGTAAAATACAAAAATACCAATTTATTAAAATTATAAAACTAAAAGTATGATTCATTGAATAAAAAATGAGCTTAGTAAAATTTATAATTTTTAATAAATTTAATTATTTAAGAGTTTAATGTCTATACATTGATGATGTAAAATAAATTTACAGCGTCATCCAATAACAAATCATAGTTTAAATTACTTTAAGATTATTATTTTAAAAGTTAATAAACTTATTATCCATGATAGATTGTGATTGAATGATTATGTAAAAAAATTTATGCATAAATTTTTATCTTATTATTTTATACATTATTCAAAGCAACATTAATGGTAGGGTATAGTGAAAATTGGAAAAATGCACGTGCAAGGAAATGAAAAAAAGGAAAACTTATGGATGACATCATTGATTATAAGTGGGACCTTTCATTTCATCGAGACTGATGCAGTGCCTTTAGTTAAATATTTTTCTATCATTCTTAGCTTATTTGACTTCTCTTGGACTTTTATTTTCTCATTCTAATTCAGTTTTTGTCTTAGGCAAGTTAGTGAGCTTAATTGCTAATTGTTGTGTATTTTCGAATTTTATGCTCACTTGATGTATCTGCCTTGTAAAGGACCTACAGAGCTCTACGGAACTCTGAATTGAGATTTCTTGTAGTCCTTGGAAAGATAACAAAAATATCTACAAGTTTTCCAGACATAAGTTAAGGCCAATTATGCCATTTGGAGGGTCATTTTAGGCTTTGAAGTCAGAACCACTGCACTTGTATTTTGGGCTGCGAGTTGGACTTTTATTGGTGTAAATAGCATAAATAATTACAATTGATGGGTTGTTCATGGCCCATTCTTTTCTTCAGACTTAGTCACTATATATTAGTGACATTAGGAGAAATTAATACTTTACATTTCATTTTGCAAAAAAACAATTTTACATTTCTCTTTTTAAGTTTTTAGAATCAAAATCCTTTCTCTTATTTTCTCTCAATTGTTCTTCCTTGTTCTTCTTTTTCATTTTCCCTGCTTCCATTTTCGTGCACTTATTTTATGGGGCTTTCATTGATGATGATCATGGAAGGCTAAATAATCAATCAATCCAAGGATCCAACCCAAGCAAGAGAAGAATTTGAGTTATGGTTTGGTATTTCGAATTCTGTGTGAATGTTCACTTTCTTCTTCAATTGCTATTCTATTTTCATGATTATGAATGCATTTAGGATTGAAAGCGGATTAGATTATGGATTCATTTTCTAATTTCGAATATAAATCATAGATTAATTGGATGATATTTCAATTAGGGTTGTGGTTTCAATTAATTTAGGGGTTAATTCGATTGAACTGCTTCTAATGAAATTGAATGAACTTTCACAATAGGATCAATTTCTGAGAATGATGATGATTCGAATAGCTTGGTTTGGTGAATTGGATTGATGCTCTTTAATCTGTTTTACATTACTTGTTATCAATTCTGTTAGTTTCTGCATTGATCTTTAATCGTAGTTTGTATTTTTGCAATTTTTACTTCGCATCTGCAAACTGTTCGACAAAAATCCCCTTTACTGTTAGTAGTGAATTGAAGATAGAACCATATTGATGGTGTCTTTGAGTTGACCTAGGTTAATCCTGTGCTATAGAATTAGTGTAGTTTAATTATTTTGAAGCAACACAACAAACGCTTATCAGAGACACAGGATGGATAATGTAGGCACATTGAATACTGCGGAAGCATATAAACTGTTTGTGGTTTGGGATGTAACTGATCGTCATAGTTTTATGTGTTTACCTCTTGTAGCTTTCAACTTGGTTGATTGGCTCCTTGTCTCTAGCAAATCTTCAAAACTATCTCTTGAGGGGGAATGAGTAGGGTGTGTGACCACCTCTTTGTATTCTAGGTTTTCTGTCTCACTGTTAATGACCTAAGTAGGAGTATTTATATTAGTCTTTGGACTCTTCTAATAATCTCAGCCCAATTGGGCTCAACTAAAGAGCATAGGCGCAACAATCTCTTACTTGCTCTTTTGAGTACAAACTTAGGTCTATAGAACCCAAGACCATGTAACTCATAAGTCATCATTAACTGAAACATCTCATCCCTTGTCTCAAGCCAGCTTGGGGATCCACCAGCTGTTATTAATCAAGGCTCCTGATAATCAACAAATGATTATCTAATTCGGTGCTACTCCACTAAAAGCCCGAACTTGAACTCTAAGGTTAATAAGATATATAACATGTATATGCATCATCCCTTTATAGAATGTCTATAATTGATTGACAAATTTTCTATTACCCAATCAATTATTTATTCCCTTGACTATGATAGTTTCTCTAATGGATTACATGCACTGACCAATGTCTTCAATATCCAAGTATCGAAACATATCAAGGGGACATTTCCTACAAATTTCATATTGTTTGTCTCATAAATACCGATAATTAAATAATCTCACTCCCAAAATTCCTCATTTATTGGCCATCAATATATCACACCTCTTGAACACATGTTCAAGCAAACTCTTTGTAAAAGGGTCAGCAAGGTTTTCTTCTAATGCTATCTTGGTTACCATTGTGTCTCCTCTTTCAATGATGTCTCGGATCAATTGGTACTTCCTCTCTATGTGATTTTTCCTTTTGTGACACCTTGGTTCCTTGGATTGTGCTACTGCCCCACTATTATCACAATAAAGTGTGATGGGACGACTAGCACCTGGTATCACCTGAAGATCAATAAGGAACTTCTTCAACCATGCGGCTTCCTTTGCAGCTTCTGATGCTGCAACATACTCAGCTTCTGTTGTAGATTTAGCCACACATGACTATTTGATACTTCTCTAACAGATGACCCTGCCATTAAAAGTGAACACATAGCCTGAAGTTGATTTTCTTGAGTCAATGTCTCCTTGGAAATCTAAGTCTGTGTAACCAATGGTTTCAAGACTCCTACTTGAATAGACCAACATATAATCTCTCGTTCTCCAAAGATACTTAAGTATATGTTTAACTGCTATCCAGTGTTCCTCTACAGGATTAGATTGGTATCGGCTTACTACTCCCACTGCATAGCCAGATATCTAGTCTTGTGCACAGCATAGCATACATAAGGCTACCTACTACTGAAGCGTAAGGTATCCTACTCATGTGTTCTCTATGCTCGGGAGTTTTAGGAGAATGCTCCTTAGAGAGATAAATCCCATGCCTGAAGGGTAAAATTCACCTCTTAGAATTCTCCATGCTGAACTTGGCAAGTATTTTGTCGATGTAATTAGCCTGGGATAATGCCAATACCCTATTCTTCCAGTCTCGTAAGAGTTTAATACCAAGAATATAATTGGCTTCTCCTAGGTCCTTCATATCAAAATGCTTGCTCAGCTAGGTCTTTATGCTCAATAATACCTCCGTGTCATTTCCCATACGGAGTATATCATCCATATAAAGCACCAGAAATGATATTGCTTCCCCTTGGATCATTTTGTACACACACAGCTCATCAGGACTTTTCTCAAAACCATAAGGCTTAATGGCTTGATCAAACCTGATGTTCCATGATCTGGACGCTTGCTTAAGTCCATAAATGGACCTATGCAACATGCATACCATATTTTCTTGCCCTTTGGCTATGAATCCTTTTGGTTGCTGCATTTAGATATCCTCTTCCAAATTTCCATTTAGAAAAGCAGTTTTAACATCCATTTGCCAAATCTCATAATCAAGATTTGCTACAACAGCTAAGAGAATCCAGATGGACTTGAGCATGGCAACCGATGAAAAGGTTTCTTCATAATCCACACCTTCTATTTGGGTGTACCCTTTCACCACCAATCTAGCTTTGAAGGTTTCAACCTTCTCGTTCGATCCTCTCTTTCTCTTGTAGATCCACTTACACCCAATGAGTCTTACCCCTTTTGGTACATCTACAAGAGACCAAACTGAGTTGGAATACAAAGAATCCATTTCACGATTCATAGCCTCAAGCCATTCCTGAGCATCAACATCTCCTAGTGCCTCGTCATAACTCGTAGGATCATCATCTTCTTCAATGATGACATCCTGATACGATTCGCCCAACAAGAGAAATCTTGCGAGTTTACAAGATGATCCAAGTTAGGTGGATTAACAATTTATAGAGGAACTTCATTACTTGGGTTAACCAATTATTGATTTTGTTCTTCCACAAGTGGTACTTGCATTTCTACAGGTTCCACTTGTTGAACATCATGCTGAATTTCTGGTTCTGAATTTGGTTCCTGTGTGTGTTCAACTACAGGTATAATTTCCCTTCTTTGAACAACCATAGGAACAAAAGCTAGAACCGCCTGAGGTTGAGGTGAAACTTGATCGGAGACTAGCTCATCAAGAATAACCTTACTCCTTGGCTTATAATTTTCCATATAGTCCTCTTCTAAGAAAGTCACATGAGTGCTCACTATGACCTTCTTTTCTTTCGGACTATAAAACAACCATCCTTTGGTTCCTTTAGGATAGCCTATAAATATGCATACTTCTGTACGCGGGTCCATTTTATTTGGCTTCTGTTGTAAGACATGTGCCGAAGCACCCCAAATTCGAATATGATTCATGGTGGGCTTACACCCTTTCCATAATTTTATTGGTGTCTTTGAAACTGACTTGGACGGAACTAAGTTCAAAAGGTACATAGCAGTTTGTAAGGCATATCCCCAAAATGAATCAGAAAGAGATAAATAACTGAGCATAGATCTTGCCATTTCTAAAAGGGTTCTATTTCTCCTTTCAGCAACCCCATTCTGCTAGGGTGCCCCTAGAGAAGATAATTGTGAAACTATCCCCTCTTTGGTCAGGTAAGACCTGAACTCTCCAGATAGGTATTCAACCCCTCGGTCAGATCGAAGAGTCTTAATTTGAACACCAAGATGCTTTTCTGCCTCAGGCTTGAACTCTTGGAATTTTCCAAAAGCTTCATACTTGTGATGCATTAGGTACACATGTCCAAATCTAGAGCAATCATCAGTAAATGTGATGAAATACTAATACCCGCCTCTGGCCTGGACATTTATTGGTCCACATACATCAGTATGTACCAATTCTAGCTGAAGTGTGGCACGATTTCCCTTGTCCTTAAAAGATCTCTTAGTCATTTTACCCTCTAAAAAAGATTCATAAATTGGCATCGGTTCAAAGTTCAGGGATTTTAAAATCCCACTATTGACCAAACCTTGTATTCTGTTAGAGTTAATAAGACCCAATCTCAAATGCCAAAGATAAGTTTCATTGGAAACTTTTCTTTTCTTTGATAAATTAGCATGCTCAACATCTCCTAATTCAACATGATTAACTTCACAAGGCATAGGACTAAGGAAATAAAAACCATTAATCATTTCACCGGAACAATTAAAAGAAGATGAACTTTTTATTGAAACTGGGGAATTAAAATGAATTGTCAAACCATGTTTAATCAAACAACTAATAGAAATTAAATTCCTCTGAAATTCTAGAATAAATAAACAGTCTTGTAAAACCAAAGTTCTGCAATTATCAAATGATAAAATAACTTGTCCCACTACTAGTGCAGACACAAGCTCCCCATTTCCAAGCTTCAAAACTCCTTGTCCTTCACTTACAGGCCAGCTTATGTTTGAACAACTACAAAGAGTAACAAACATGGTTAGTGGCTCCTAAATCAATGATCCAATTATCATTGCAATTCTCCACTAAACAAGCTTCAATCACATGTAAATTACCTATACCTGGTTGATTCATACGTGGGCAATTTTTCTTCCAATGCCCATTTTTTCTGTACTTGAAGCACTTGCCTTTTGACTACTTCATTGCAACTGGTTTGGCAACTGGAATACCTGATTTCTTCTTTTTGTTGTTCTTGTTCCTTCCCTTGGGTTTCCCCTTAGGTTTCACAGAACTCTCACCAGCAAAAAAGGCACTGCCCTGCTTGACTAGAGACTGTTCAACACTCTCAAGCTCGTGCATCAGCTGAGTAAGGTCAATATTCATCTTATTCATATTATAATTCATCTTGAACTAATTGAAGTATTTAGGCAGTGATTGCAAGAAAAGGTCAACTTTTACTTCTTGTTCAAATCTAACCCCGTGGTCTTCAGCCTTCTTGAAGTTTGCTATCATTGCCAGACAATGATCCCGCACACTTCCTCCAGACATAACTATCTTGGTGACTGCATAGGGGTAGTCAAAACAAAGTTGAGCTTTTCATCTTGAAGAACAATATCCAAATTAGTTTTCCATTCTTTGTAATTTGTACCATCCATAGGTTTTTGGCTCAAGATAGTAGCTAAAGGATTGAATAAAGACATTTTCTGAAAACAAGAAAAGGAAAGAAAAAAACACACTAATTACAAACAAGAATAACAACAAACGGATATAGTGCTAGTAGATTATAATAACTACTACTCGTTTATAGTTTAACAATCCATTAGTTATCTTTACAAGGCTTACAATGGGTAAGATACTTGTAAAGCTAATATTGTTATTTGGGCCTTTAGTTCCATTGCCAGAGCCTCGATGGGAGGGTTAACAACTTTACCAAAGTTGAATGTATTTAACCATTGTTTACTTTCAAAATTATCTTTAGTGTCTAAGTGTTGCCAACCATGGGCCGTACAAAACTTTACTAAAATTTTGAAAATATTAAGGTTTAATCTAGCGAAATCCGATTATCCTTATCCGATGGGGCTTCAGCAATAACCATTTCACTAATAAACCCACAATTGGAGCCCGTAGGTTTTAAATTAATTACTTAATTAAAAACCTTCACCCATTCAATATTTTAAAATTTTAGAATTTTCCAATTTCCAAGAATTGTTTAAATTCGAGTATTCTTTGTTTGATTTCAAAAACTATGTAAGCAGCCGCAAGCCGATGAACGTGCAAGCTTAGCTTATCGGAATTTTGAAATCATTAAGGTCCTAAAATCCGGTCATGATAGGCAGTGTGTGCTCCACACAATCATGATACATGATTGTAGTATACAGCGTGTGTTAACACATGACCATTTTAGAAGACCCACAAATTACTCGCAATGTAAACAGTTCTCTTAGGAAATAATCTGGATTATTTGTCTTGATTTTAATTATTCAAAATTAATTAATTCAATTATTAATCTAGATTTTTAACAAAAATCATAATAATTTTAATTAATTTTTTAGAATTAATTTTTGAATCAAAATAATCCTATAATAACTATCATACTAGTCGTGGAATGACAAAATAGCTATTATGCTCATGTAATTATCAAGTTATGCAACAATATGGCACCACCTATTCTATATGACATGTTATCGCAATAAGCATGTTATCAATCATATAATTCATTCACTCATAAAAATAAAGCAATTATAAATTAGACTTTAATCCATGGTTTCCTAGAGGAAAAATAATAATAATAAAAAAACATTCCATCCCCTCTTGTCCTTCCTTTTAGTCCATAGGTTTTTTTTATCTCAAGCCCCTTTATGGTAACCATGGGACCAAAAGCCCAAAATACCAAATTTTGGCAAGAAAACCTAAGACAATTTCAAGGAACCCTAACTGTTTCGTCCACTGCATGGTCACTCGAACTCATCTCAAGACGAGACTCCAGGGGAAGGACCTCCTTGAAGAGACGAAGCCGTTGCCGCCAGAATCAGTTGCAACGGAGCTTCTACGTGCCGTCACGCGCCAGATCTTTGCCAGCGCATGAAGCCCGGCCACCTCCCCTTCCGGTGGTGCGTGAGGGCGCGTCCGGCCTCCTCTCCGCTGTTCCATTCGTTGTTCCTCTCGTTCTTCTATCCTCTTCCATGCCATGTGGTTGGTTTCTCAAAATGACCACTAGAAAGTCACGACATGTCCAAACAGTGACAAACGTCCATCTTTTTGCATCTTCTTGATCTTCTTTTATTACAACTTTTGTATAACATAAAAATTAATGCTATAATGGAATTAATAAACCAAGGAGGAAACCTAATAATATGGAATTAGCCTCCTTGTTACAACCAAAGAAAATACAATAAAATCTCTACCATGGGTTAAAGCCAAAAACCCAATAAAGCAATCATTTTTAATGGAAGAAAAATAAAAAGCTCGTTTATAGTTTAACAATCCATTAGTTATCTTTACAAGGCTTACAATGGGTAAGATACTTGTAAAGCTAATATTGTTATTTGGGCCTTTAGTTCCATTGCCAGAGCCTCGATGGGAGGGTTAACAACTTTACCAAAGTTGAATGTATTTAACCATTGTTTACTTTCAAAATTATCTTTAGTGTCTAAGTGTTGCCAACCATGGGCCGTACAAAACTTTACTAAAATTTTGAAAATATTAAGGTTTAATCTAGCGAAATCCGATTATC
>CM023943.1:8186821-8253360 GCA_013407115.1 Glycine latifolia
ATTATCTGATGGGGCTTCAGCGATAACCATTTCACTAATAAAAATATATACATGTGAGCATCATACCAATAATCATAGAACCCTAGGTGCCATATTTCATGAAGCAAAACTAATTACATGAAATAATGTAAATTGAAAACTAGATCCACATCCAAACAAACAAGTTGGCTCTGATACCAATTGTAGGCACATTGAATACTGAGGAAACATATAAACCGTTTTGTGGTTTGGGATGTAACTGATCATCATGGTTTTATATGTTTACCTCTTATAGCTTTCAACTTGGTTAATTGGCTCCTTGTCTTTAGCAAATCTTCCAAACTATCTCTTGAGGGGAAATGAGTAGGGTGTGTGACTACCTCTCTATTTTCTAGGTTTTGTGTCTCATTCTTAATGACCTAAGTAGGAGTATTTATATTAGTCTTTTGAACTCTTCTAATAGTCTCAATCCAATTGGGCTCAACTAAAGAGCATAGGCCCAATAGATAATGACAAAAGAAGAGGGAAAGACAAGATTGCCTAAGATACCTTAGGTACCAGAACGGAATAAGAAAGGCACAAGTTTTTTGAGATAACTCGTGCACAACTTAATTGTAATTTAGTTTCTTGTTATTTAAATTCAAATTAAAAATGTTGTACCTTTTTTATGGTATTTAATATTAATTTTTATTATTATACTGTTATCTTGATTTATCTTATTTTTACTTTCATAATGATAACAACCATTAAAGTAAGAAAATTATTATTTTATCTCCTTGGTGAGTAATTTGAAATAATTGCGTGATGTTTTTTGCTTTAGTAAATTTATAAGTTAAAAACAAACATATTTTGATATATTTATTTTCTAAATATAACTTATAACATTATATTTATAACATTGTATTGTTTATGAATGCACACATAATTTAAAAATTAACAAAAAGTTGATAAAAAAAATTATTATCATGTAAGCTAAAAATAAGAGAAAAATGTACTACAATATATGGTATTTTTATTAACTTTGACCACTTAAAGTCACACTAAATTTTATTTTTTAATTGATTGAAACTGATATAGTATACAAGTGCTTAATGATTTCAAAACTATTTTTGTGTGTAGATTAATTTTTATTCAATTTTTTATAATATTTTATTATTTCACTTAATTTTGAATAAGCTTTATAATTTAAAAATATTAAAGAATATTTATACTTAATTTTTTTAAATTAAATTTGAATAAATATTTTTTAAATTATAAATACCTAGTTAATTCAGTAAATTAAAATTTAAAAATGAACTAAAGTTGGTGGTATATAAATTTCAGTAAAAAAATTAAACTGTAACACTTGTTCAAAACTATATGAAATAATGAATAAATTTCATTTTAGTTTTTGGGATTGTAATGATCAATTTAGTTCCTTACCTAGAAAAAAAAATCATTCCTTTAAATTATTTTTCACATTCATTTTGCATAAAACAGGATTAAAGTGAATGAAATTTTACAAAATTAGGAAATAAAATGAATAAAATAATAGTTTGCTAAGATTAAAACATAATTTCATTCATATAATAATTTAAATAAAATTCAATTTAAGAACATATAAAAAACTTGTAATAATATTGAGTGTATTAATTAAGTAATACTATTTTAATTATACTTGATCGTATTTTTTTTGGTTACTTCAAATTTTATATAAAAATATGTTATTAAAAATTAGTAGAAATTATTTTTAATGTGTGATCTTTGAAACAAAACAAAATATTATTGAATACATTGTTGTAATTATTATTTGCTAAAATTAAATATAAAAAAATATTACTTTTTGTATACATTCTAGATATGTATTATATTATACATTGTTTTATATTTAAGACTTTGGTAAGAATTTAATCACCGTATCGGAAATTAAAATATCATTAAACAATGATTTTGAACAAAATATTTTTTCTGAAAAAGGAAGAAGTCAATCTTTAAATGTAAATAACACTTCCAGTAACTATTTGAAAAATAGTTTCTCATATTTTATATTTAATCCTCCATTGATTCTGTTTTTTTTTTTTTTAAGGTAATCCTCCATTGGTTCTTGTACATTGATACAATTGCACACTATATAGTTTTTTTATTGATTCTAAATGATTTTACTTATCTTTTTACAATATTATACTTTATACACCAGTTTAACACTAATATTCGTTATTTTTTTAATGAGTAAATGATTAATTTAATTTTTTAATATATCTCATTGTCATTTTAGTTCCTAAATTTAAAAAAAAAAATACTCAAATAAGTCCATAAAATTCTTCAGATTTCATTTAAGTTCTTAAAAACAACTCCTTTTTCATCATTTTGGTTGCTAATTTGGGAACATAAATGATAATAATAACTTAGGAACCAACATGAGAAAAAGGAATTAATTTCAGGGACTTAAATAAAATTCTAAAAAAATTTAAGGACTTATTTAAATTTTTTATTTTATTTTAAATAAGAACTAAAATAACAAAAATATACAAATTCAGGACTAAATTAGTCACTTGTGAGAGATTTGTATAACATAGTGAAAAAAGATAATATCAAACATAATTTTATTTGAATTTAAGAAGTGTTAATGTGATTTTTCCTAATTTAATTGTTTCTGAGAAAACATACCAATAAATATAATCAATGAGAGAATCAAATGAAGAAGTGAGAAACAGCAAATAGAGAGTTGACATCTGCACCATGAAGGAAAAGGGGATAGTTTAAATCATTGAATGGATATAAAATCATAAGTGGTGGGTGCTTCCCATCATAAAAGGCTACCAAAAGATGCTGCGTTGCTGCATTTTAGGTGCCAAGTCTCACGGGCTTGTCACCTGCTGTTGTCCTATCTTTAATTTTCTTTTCTGTAGCGTTGCGCACTACAGTGGGTGGCGAGTCGAGACAGAACATTGTAGGCTTTGTACGTACCAAGACATTTTGGATTCTTTTAATTAAGGTGGGTATGATTGTAATCATTTTCAAATTTAGTAAGATTTGACGTATGGTATATTAAAACAATTGCATGTATATAGTTTTATTTTAGAAATAAAACTAAAAATGAGTATAAGATTTATTTGGTGGTTCAAAGATAATGAATATGCTGTGGATTCAAATTTCTCTATTAACATTCAAATAAAAAGTTGACCACTAATATTATTAATAAAAAAGAAAAATTAAAAATATATTATTCACAAGTTTTTATAATTTTAATGAATTTAGAATAAGTTTTGTAATTAAATTTTTTTTAATGAAGTTCTTATGCTTGATAAATATTTTGAATTAACTAACTTTAAAATTAAGCGCTTAAAGACTTGTTCTCCTTGTATCAAAGATAAATACATTAGCCAAAATTGATCAATTTTAATCATGGTGTTAGAGGTGCAAATAATTTTTTATAAGGACTTAGAAGATTTGATGTATGACTAAACTCTTAGATATTGATTTTCTCAATCTACCTTGTAATTAAACTCAAACTTCAAGAACTCAAACTCGTACTCGAGATTTGGAACAAGAGTGGCGTGAATGAGGTCCAAGGAATTAAGCCACGGATAATGGAATTAGACAAGGAATGAAGGTGGATGATGCCATAGAGAAGCTCTCCAATGAGTCTAGGAAGAATCGTCACAATAGCTTTGACAAGTCATTGATAAGATCCAAGGAGTTTTTGCGCAAGAACACAGAGAGAAACTCTCACAAGAAATTTCAGATTTCTTAGTAATTTGCCAAAAGTTTTTTACAAATTTGTTTGAACTGGCCTTATATAGCCATGGTCCTAAAGCTTGTGTTGCAAGCTACCTAAGCTAAAAATGTAGCCTTATTATATAGCCACAAGTCTTGTGTTGCAAGCTACCTAAAGCTTGTGTTGCAAGTGGAATGAAATGGCAAATGAATGAAGCTTGAGGTGCAAGCTATTCATGTTATGACCCATGACTGAGTCAACCACGTGGAGCATGTGCTTCATGTGAAGTCACATGTTCCATGCCTTGCTTATGTCGCACAATTTGAATATCAAAAGCACATATATGGTTTGAAATTCAAATTGAGTCACATTTTTGGCATTGCTTCACATGACTTATTTCTTTGCACTTGGCCACTAAACTCCAGCCACTTCCACACCACCTAAGCTAGGAATTAAGATTCCAAACTACAGTTTTTACAAGTTTACATAGATGCTAAAAATCACATACAAGTGCACCTACACTTATTAAACAATTGTCACTAAAGGCCTATTTATTGCCACTATGAGTGCTGGAATTAAATTCAACTTGAGAGTACAAAATTCAGCCCTTGTTCTTCTTGAGTTGGTGTGATTCTTCATGCTTGTGTAAGAGGTGCAAATTAACTTTGATGTGTTCTTGAATGGCTTGAGTTCTAGCTCTTGTCATGAGTCCTCTAAAGCTAACCAAAGGAAGCTCTTCAAGTTCTCCTCCTTGGCCTTGAGCTGATGATGGAGGTCCATCATCCTCTCCTTCTTGAAAGGAACTTGACCTCAAGTTTGCCCCCTCACTGGTTCCTACATCACACAAAGAAAGATTACAAACATTAAGGTGTTACTCACACCATACTCAGTTGGCAACTCAAGTTTATATGCATTGTTGTTGATCCTCTCTAAAATCTTAAAAGGTCCATCTCCTCTAGGTTGGAGCTTGGATTTCCTCTCTTGAAAAAATCTATCCTTCCTCAAATGAAGTCAAACCAAATTTCCTTCATTGAAGACCACTTGCTTCTTGTGCTTATTGGCTTGCTTAGCATATTGTTCCATCTTCCTTTCCAAATGGGCCTTCACCTTTTCATGTAATTTTCTAATATAAGAAGCTTTAGACAAAACATCATGATTAATCATAGAAGAAGTGTTAGGTAATGACAATAAATCAAGAGGAGTTAAAGGATTGAAGTCATAAATAACTTGAAAATGAGATAAAGAAGTGGTCTTGTGAACCACTCTATTATAAGCAGACTCAATGTGAGGTAGGCACTCCTCCCAAGTTCTCAATTTGCTTTTGATGTAGCATCTAAGGAGTTGACCCAATGTCTTATTCACCACTTTGGTTTGGTCGTCCGTTTGTGGGTGGCATGTTCATGAAAACAAGAGCTTTGTGCCAAGCTTAGCCCACAATGTCTTCCAAAAGTGGCTAAGGAACTTTGTGTCTTTATCATGCACAATGCTTTTAGGCAATCCATGAAGTCTAACCACTTCCTTGAATAAGAGATTGGCCACGACACAAGTGTAACGACCCACCTCGTCGCTATGATATCACTACTCTAAACGTGTAATTTCAATTTTTAATGAAAACTCCATTAATTTGATTATGAAAATGAGAGTAAAATTTTCACGATACTACACTCACTAGACAACGCACAAATACGTAAATAAATAAATATACATATATATAAATTACACCATTATATGTCATTTACATGTCAGAACTTAGTTTAGTTTTTACATGTATTTAAGCCTGGAATTTACATGCCCAACCAAAAAGAATCAAGGAACCAACTAGGAAAGAGTTGATAACAAAGCACAACTCTTTCCCAAAATGAATTCCAACATTATCACGTTGGCTTGCCAGCTCCAACAAAAAGGATCTCCCTCCAACGTCACCTACTGCTGCTCTCTTCTACTCCCACAATTGAAGGTTCACGATCATCACAGGTACCAACCACACGATACAAAAATTGCAAGGGTGAGTTTATCATACAAGATCAACAAGCACCAGATAACAATGATTAACAAGAAAACAATGATGATAACCACAATCATTCTCAGTAATTAATCAGTTCAACACATACTCAACAAACTAGTCATCAACTTTTCCCACAATTTAAATCAATTATGCTCAGAATGATGCATGCACCTGACTCAATTCTCAAATGCAATGTGGTACCATTCACTCTAGAAATAGCCTCTCACTTTGGAAAATGATTCAGTAGTTCCTCGAGGTCACCTTGTCGTGCACTGACCACTCCCCCTCCCCCCACAATGATCTGCCTGAGTAACAAGGGCGTTCCAAACTGAGTGACATGCCCCCTAGTACCCACATTTTTATCCTCAGAAAAACCACAGGTACATACTGTCTTCATTCTATTTCCATGCAATTATGAAATATGAAACATTGGCCCATCAATGCACTGATTGTGGATAAAGACTAGAATTCTAAGCAATCATTTTCCTCTCCAGGGATGACTAAAATTCGTAAATTCATCATCTTCCCTCCCAGGGATATCCAACAAGTCACTGCACCCCCCATGTACATACACAACATACATCCATCACGATGACATAGTCAGCATCAACATTATCTCTCATCAATGCCATCATCAACATCAACATCATTTCATCTCAATGTTATGATCAACATCAATATTGTAACACCCCGTATGCATCCGATGTATTAACAATTACTTAATCAGATTTAACGCGGTAATTAATTTAATTAAAACCCATGGAAGCGATTACAAAACCTTATTTCTTGATTCATTATGTATGGTACGTACTTCAGTTAAATATACAAAACCAAAACACTAAAGCCAGCCTCATCGATCCAAACCACAAAAGGAACGACAGATACATCAATAATATCTATACAGATATATCAGGAGAATAAACCACATGTATATACATATATACATCATCTCAACCACCCCTGTGGCGATACAAAAGAATAGGCATTCCTAGTCATGATCTCACAGATCACATCCTCACGCGAGGGCATACAAAACCAGCAATGTTTATACATCTTAAGCATAAACATAACATCACATGTGTACACACACATCTTCCCTAAACCAGGGGTACAAAATACATCAACATAACCAAGGAGCCACCATGCTCTCAAAATGCTGCCAAGCAGCTACACAGGAACTGTCTCTACTGAGGCCTCCCGCCCTGAGACCTATCATCTCTGTCAGATGAATCACCTACAAAAACATAATCCCCACACGGGGTGAGATACACATCTCAGTAAGCTCAGGGCTCTTGGAGGCTTCTCCTCCCCCCTGGCTCACTTCCATGATACACAACATCAAAGGCATCACAATCACTGGCCTCCCGGCCCTCACAACAATACATAGCCATCATCTAGTTCTAATGTATATCCGCGGTACTAAGCCAACCACAATATGCATCATCATCAGCATCTGGGACTCTCAGTCCCCAGTGCGAGACCGGAACTCACACCCATGCCATCCCATCGGGAGCTACCCCTTTACACATGGATGCACGTATATGGCACCTCCGAGAATAGGCTTCAACCGCAACGGGACCACCTATCTCTTGGTCTTAAGGGATCATCATCACCCTTTACGTGAGCAAACCAAACTAGGAGTTGCGCTCTACTCCTAGGGAGGTCCATATCTATCTAACTGGCCAGAAGATCTATTCAACAGATAACCATCCACACAAAGCATAGAATCATGCATATATATTATCATGAAAAAACTGTAACAACCAATTCAATGCACATGCATCATGTATGCAACCATCACTCCCTCGGAGTATGGTGGAACACAGGCAGTGGGAGACATTCCCCAAGAGCAAAGAACTTACTTGGCAAAGCCGCGCTCTGCAGTTCAACCCCAAAACGGTGGTCTATGCCACTGACACCTTCAGTGTCAATACAACTGTATGGGCTCATCCACGCTTGGAACCACCCGTAGTTCAGATATGAACTTCTTGATCCAGACGGCCTCCTTGGCTGCTTCTGAAGCGGCTATGTACTCAGCTTCTATCGTAGAATCTGCTGTAGTCTCCTGCTTGGAACTCTTCCAAGATATTGCCCCACCATTTAAGGTGAATACGAACCCTGACTGTGACTTGCAGTCATCTTTGTCACTCTGAAAGCTGGCGTCAGTGAATCCTTTCACTGAAAGTTCATCTACCCCACCATAAACCAGAAACGCATCCTTAGTTCTTCTCAAGTACTTAAGAAAGGTCTTGACTGCTGTCCAGTGACCCTCTCTAGTGTCTGACTGGTATCTGCTTGTACTGCTCAAAGCATATGAGTCATCTGGTCTTGTACATATCATGGCATACATGATGGACCCAATAGCCGAAGCGTATGGAATTCCACTCATGCGGTCTTTCTCAGGCTGTGATTTAGGACACATAGCCTTGGAAAGATGTACCCCATGACTGATGGGAAGAAAACCCCTTTTTGACCCTTCCATGCTAAACCTTCTTAGCATCTTGTCAATATACGTGGATTGAGATAATCCCAACAGCCTTTTAGATCTATCTCTATAGATCTTTATACCAAGTATAAAGGCCGCTTCTCCCAAATCCTTCATGGTGAAGCTTTCTGAAAGCCAGTCTTTAGTTGTTTGTAATGTGGGGATGTCATTTCCTATTAGTAGTATGTCATCTACATAGAGTACTAAGAAAACAACATTTCTCCTACTATCCTTCTTGTAAACACAAGGTTCATCCTCGTTCTTAATGAATCCGTTACTCCTAACAATTTCATCAAAACGAATATTCCAACTTTGTGATGCTTGTTTTAGCCCATATATCGACCTCTGCAACTTGCATACCATATGTTCTTGGCCTTTGGATTCAAAACCTTTAGGTTGTGTCATGTACACTTCCTCCTTCAAGAATCCATTCAAGAAAGCAGTCTTGACATCCATTTGCCAAATCTCATAGTCGTGATATGCTGCTATGGCAAGCATGATCCTAATAGATTTGATCATGGCAATGGGTGAGAAAGTCTCATCATAGACAACACCTTGTCTTTGACGATATCCTTTTGCAACTAACCTAGCTTTATAGGTTTGAACGTTGCCATTTGCATCAGTCTTTCTCTTAAAGACCCACTTATTACCGATAGGAATTTTTTTCTTGCGGTTGTGGAACCAAGGTCCATACCTTGTTTTGATACATTGAATCTATTTCAGATTTCATGGCTTTTAGCCATTTAAAGGAGTCAACGTCCTTGACTGCCTCCTCATAGTTACTTGGTTCATTATCCTCTACGGTTTGTTCATTCTCAATCACAAACCCATACCTCTCAGGTGGATGGATGACGTCTCCATTGGAGAACGTCGCCTGCGGTGCAGACTCGGGTTCCTCAATCTGTTCTTGTGGTCCTTGAACTTCTTCAAGATCAATTTTACTCCCACTGGCTCCTTGAGAGAGTAAATCTTTCTCAAGGAATTCAGCATTTTTGGACACAAACACCTTGTGTTCGTCCAATGAGTAAAAGTAGTATCCCTTAGTACCTTTGGGATACCCCACAAATAGACATTTAGTGCTTTTAGCACTAAGCTTGTCTGATGTCAACGATTTGACATATGCTGGCAATCCCCATACTCTGAGATAACTCAGGTTGGGTCTCATACCATTCCATATCT
This sequence comes from Glycine latifolia, assembly GCA_013407115.1. Classification (NCBI taxonomy): domain Eukaryota; kingdom Viridiplantae; phylum Streptophyta; class Magnoliopsida; order Fabales; family Fabaceae; genus Glycine; species Glycine latifolia. The sequence goes on from CM023943.1 coordinate 8,196,167, forward strand.
CATATGGAGTGGTCTGAATAGATTTAGACGGTACCCTATTTAGAAGGTATGCCGCCGTGTCTAAGGCATATCCCCAAAACGATTTTGGAAGTTAAGTCTCACTCATCATAGACCTGACCATGTCTAACAAGGTTCTGTTTCTCCTTTCGGAAACACTATTTTGGTGTGGTGTGTAAGGTGCAGTAAGCTGCGAGAGAATTCCATTCTCTCTCAGATAATCCTGAAACTCATGGCTTAGATATTCACCACCACGATCTGATCGTAATGTCTTAAGCATTTTTCCACGTTGTTTCTCTACTTCATTCCTATACTCCTTAAACTTTTCAAAGGCCTCGGATTTATATCTCATCAGATAAATATACCCAAATCTCGATTTATCATCCGTAAAGGTAATGAAATAGGAGTATCCTCCTCTAGCCTCTATAGACATTGGGCCACAAACATCAGAGTGAATGGGTTCTAATAACTCACTAGTCCTATGACTCTTAAGCCCTTTGGGCTTGTGACAAGTCATTTTCCCATATAGACAAGATTCACATTGTCCATAGGATTCTAAATCCACAGAATCTAGGTATCCATTCTCATGCATCCTAGACAATCTTGTTTCGTTTATGTGCCCTAGTCTACAGTGCCACAAATAAGATTGATTATCTGTCCTAGGTCGTTTCACATTCATATTGAGAACTTATGTTCCCGTTTCTGAAACATATAAGCCATTTGCCAAAGAAGTAGTAGCATAAACCATATCATTCATAATGATAGAGAATGTACCATCCCTAATAGTAAAAGAAAAACCATGTTGTTCTAAACAAGAAATTGAAATAATGTTTCTAGAAATGCCCAGAACATAAAGGCAATTATTCAAATGCAATAAAAGGCCCGTAGGCAAAATGAGGTCTATATCTCCAACAGCTTGAGCAGCAACTCTTGCTCCATTACCAATGCGGAGGTCAACCTCATTCTTCTCCAATCTTCTGGGACTCTTAAGTACCTGCAACATATTGCAGATGTGAGAACCACAATCGGTATCTAATACCCCTGAAGTCGGATTAGCACAAAAATAATTGATCTCAATCATGTAAATACCTGAGGCAGAAGCATCACTATGTTTCTTGTCCTTCACACTCTTCAGGTAGTCTGGACAGTTTCTCTTCCAATGGCCAGTCTTGCCACAGTGGAAGCACACAGCATCACTTTTGTCCTTAGGTGCACTCTTACCCTTCTTGTTGCCTCTCTTCTTCTTGGGTTTGCCTTTGGGCTTAAGGGAGTTTCCTTTTGCAAGCTCCTTAGCCTTACCCTTGGCCTTATTAGGCCCACCAATCAGAAGAGAGTGTGTCTTATACTTTTTGATAGACACCTCAGCAGTTGTTAACATACTTAACAACTCAGGCAAGCTCACAAGCATCCCATGCATGTTATAATTCATAATGAATTGACTAAAGGAAGGTGGAACTGATGTGAGGATTAAATCATTACTTAGCTCGGCATCCATCACGAAGCCTAGATTTCCTAGCTTCTCAATGAGCCTAATCATCTTAAGAACACGACTGCTCACACTCATGCTCTCAGACATCCTACACGAGAACAATTCTCGAGAGGCCTTATACCTCTCATGCCTGCCTTTAACATCATACAACTCCTTGAGATGAAAGATGATAGAGGAAGCATCCATATGCTCATGCTGCTTTTGTAGCTCAGGCGACATGGATACCAAGATGATGCATACTGCCATTGTATTGTCATTCATGTGCTGCTTATGAGCTTCCATATCGTAGAACTCATAATTAGCTTCCCCTTCCTTAGGAGCTATGGGTAAATTACCTTCTAGGACATAAGCGATTTTCTCGGCCCTAAGAACAATTCTCAGATTCCAATACTAGTCCATAAAATTTGAACTATTTAGTTTGTTCGTATCGAGAATAGAGCACAGTGACAGTTGATTAGTCATACTATTAACTGAGAAGATGTAAAGATAAACTAATCAATATATTGTCATGAAAAAAAAAACAAATTATTAAAGACTTTAAATAATATGCCCTTCCCACTATTTTATTTAAGTCAATGACCCTTGTTATTTTGACTTAGGGTTATTTTATCTTAAAATTACCTTTGTGGGATTAAGAGTACGATTATTTATTTTAATCTTCGTCTAAGACCGCAAAATTAAACTAAATAATGGGTTGATCCTTATCAACAGTATCTCATACCTTCTCTTATCATCAGGTTGACAACTCCTTGTCACTTAGTGGTGCATCTCATGAAACCAACTTGGCACTATTACCCCAAATACATAAGCCCGGCTGAGCCTGCAACTCATGTATTCAATTAAGCACTAACCAGCACCTTAAGTGTCTTACACTTCTAATACTGCTCTTATTCAATGAAACAGTGGGTCCCAACTGAGTTGTGGCGCACCACCATTTAGAGGAATTTCGAGTGGCATTGGTGGTGGGAGGTAATCATGTGTTTAATAATTGATTCCTTTTAAGGGTTTTTATTTTAATGGGTCTCATCAAACATGTAAGTATTATTATCATGCTAGTCGTATCCTATGTCAAACATCTATCGGATTACACTAGTCGCTTTTGGACATGCATAATAAAACATACATTCACGGTTGTCCATTTCATGCATACTAGTCGTTTTTAAAACATACATCCGCGATACTCTATCTCATGCATACTAGTCAGTTTTAAAACATACAAGCATACATAAAATAGATTTTATATGAGATAGTCATGGTGCTCGTGCATTCTTTCTTCTTGTTCAAAGGCCGCGGCTCCATCATGAAATCTTCCATGCCTAAACGCCACTAGCCTAATTTTTATAATTACAAAATAATTAAAGAAACTCCAATACATCTTTGGAGGAACAAAAAAATTCAAAATTTAAAATTCAAAATTACAGCTCTAATTTAAACTAAAACAAACTTTGAATTCAAATTTAAAACATTTAAATTCAAAATTTAAATTCGGACACCATGACCATCCCCTTCCATATCTGCACTTTAAAAGTTAGACAACTTACAAGCACACAATATTATTATTTCTCAAATGGCCGAAATATGCATCCAAATACATAATTCAAATTTTGTTGATTCTTTCTCAAAGAACACAAAATAACATGATCAAAATGAACAAAATTAATAACCCTAATTTTTATTCATGTGACCACGGCATGCATAGAATGTTTCATGTATTTTGAAAACAAAATTATGGAGAAAACAATGCATTTGAATATTCATATCATGGCTGAATCATATTCCTTTCTTAAAAGATGTTTATTTTGAAATCTTTCACAAAGAATCATAAAGAAACAAAACCATTAACACATAAAGATATATGTAAAGCGTAATCATATTACAAACAACATATTATAACAAACAAGGTACCATCACCCATCGATAGTAAAGCAACCAGGCTCTGATACCACTTGTAAGATATGGGCCATGAAGCCCGGAGGCATGTGAGAAGAAAACAAAAACTTTTCAAGCGGAAACACACATACCACACAAGAATCATTCTTTAAGACATAGATGTTACCTTGTTTAATTCGAAACTTGAGGATCAAGGATAGGCTTGAAGATACAAGCCCTCTCATGTTGATCCACACCACTTCTTGTCAAGACTCAAGAACACTTCTTGAAGGCCACCAACAAACACCAAAGGAGGCAAGCTAGGCGCACCAATGGAGAGGAAGAAGGTTAGGTTTTAAAGTTTTTTTACTTATCTAAGAGACTCACCAATAGATGATATTGGTGGCTGAATTTTCAGTCAAAACTCACAAAAGGGGCACGTGAAAAGGGAGGAAGATACATAGGGTTTTTTTTTTTAAAAACAATTGGAGATATATGATCATAAGAACACAATTTATAGAAGAGTTTGAGTCAGATTTTTTTAACCAAAAAATCTGATTATGAAGCATCACACACGTGAAGAAAAGATAGAGTTGTTGTATTTCAAAAATTGCCAACAACCTCCTATCATATCCTCCTAAGACCAAGTCAATTACTTGGGAATTATTTTGCCAAATAATAATTAAATATCAGCCATATTTAAGCTCCATAATCAGCCCTCAAACTTCTTCCTAAAATCTAGGACATGATCATGATAAGATGCTAGTTGAATTCAAATTCAAATCTAACTCTTATCTTCTCTCTTTTGATATGAAACTAACTACTATAGTTAATTCATATTTAAATTCAAATATTTAAATTCAAAATTTAAATTATCAAATTTAAATATTAGATAATTAATTTAACTATTTAAATTAATTAATAATGTCTTGGACTATCCTAGCCCATTAACTCCATTCATGCACCCCTCTCTCTTTAAGATAGGTATCCAAACTCTTTCTTGGGCCAACAATCATTATTAGGCCCAAAACCTTTAATGCTATAATGTCATGACAATAAAGTGTTAGTGTGTGACCCATTAGGCCCAACATAGCTACTGACATAAATTAGTTTGGGCCCAACAAGGCCACTATCCATTTAATGACAACACAGAGCACTAGCAATGCTTTGTTGCCCCAGAACTAGTTAGGTAAATGACAAGATCATCCTATTAAATCTATTAGGTTTCCGTATGTATTTCCTTTCGTCTCGGTTACCTTCTCATAAAACCTAGGGTAAGGAAACGTATCTGCCCTTGCGGTTTAGGGTAATCTTTAATACGAAATAGGAGTCTCCAATTTTACTGACTCTAAAGGAAAATCATCTCATGATTTCTTTTACTATGCATAGATTCCCGAGTCCCGTAAATGTCATCCCGATTTCTTCGGTTTACAGATAACCTAATCTCTCACAGAGATTTGACGAATTCCTTCAGCTAGTCACCCTAGACTCGTGTTCTTTCAGGACATGCCCAAAGGTATACCTATGTGTCTCCATGTTTCAGATAGACGAGGTATACAATCAAAGCATGTCTTCTAGAACACAGTCTAGGTGAAAACTTCTGGTCTAAGGAAAGACACACCCAAATAATAAGAGACTACTCTAATGATACTATCTGTGAGATTTCCTCATAGAGTCTCTTTGTGGGTCCGTTCAGTGCGAGCTATACCCTTATAGGTCCACCCACGACTTAAGCCAAGACATCTCCATGTCTATAGCTCATGAGGTCTTTACCTTGAACATTAGTTATCCTCTCCATTGGAACTAGCCAGACATGATGATGTCTGGCCTAATACAATGTAAAGAAGAGAGAAGAGAAAGAAGCTAAGGTATGCAGAGTTTTAAACCCTCCAATCTTGCCTCCTTCTTGGTCTTCTTGCTCTTTGACCTTGAATCTTTTCTCCTTTGATCTTTCCTCTTTTTCCCTGTTCTAAAGTGTCTATTGATGCCTCTAATGCGTCCTACTTAAATTCTATTTATACCTAGGTCATAAAACCCTAAAAACCCATCATTCTTATGTTATCTTTAAGCTAATTCAGAAATCCTATGACGTCTGCACGACTGGCGCGAGGTTTGGCGCGAATAGCGTGAACCTCCAGTGAGTCTAGCGTGATTAGCATGGTCCTGGCGCGGTTAGCGCGAGATCTTAGATTCAGTTGGCTCTTATTTTGCTTCTTTTCTTGCTTTTCTTGATCCTAAACATCAAAATAGCATAGAATCAATGATAAACATACAACTAATGAATTTTATACTTATTCTAGCATTTATTTACTATATTCTTCGTATTTTCCTAATAAAATTAACCTAAAAACTATATATGCTAACAACATATCAGGGGTGCCTTGATTATGCAAATAATGTGCCTCGTCTTCCTGTTGGCAATCACTAGGTGCTGAACAGTGGCCATTCTGATGGTCACCACTAAAGAAATCACATCTTAGAACTTGTTGAACTTGATGAGCTGTGTATTTTTTGTGATCCTTCTTGCTGAAATTGTTGAGGAAGTTGGCCTATTTGTTTTGTTAAGACCTCTATTTGTTAAGCCAAGAGTTTATTCTGAGCTATAATTTCATTTTGAGTATCCAACTCCATTATACATTTCCTTTGAACCGGAGACCTATCATGGTGAGACTGGTAATCACTGGCTACTATGGGGTCAGTGATTACAATTGCTTCCTCTGGGCTCTTTGACATCATAGTACCTCCAGATGAGGCATCAAAAATCATCTTTGTCTGACGTCTCAAACCACTGTAGAAAATATGTAGTTGTGCAACATCATCAAAGTTATGGTTTGGGCACCTCCACAATAAGGATTTGAATCTCTCCCATGTCTCACAGAGAGGTTCATCAAACCCTTGGGAAAAAGTAGCAATTGTTGATTTTGGACAAATGAATCTAGATGAAGGAAAGAATCTAGAAATGAATTTTTCCTCCACTTCTTCCCAAGTGCTGAGACTTTTGTTTGGATGTGATTGGAGCCATGTTTTTGCCTTACCTGTCAAAACTTCTGAGATAGACAGCTTCAGCATCTTCATCAGAAGCTCCTATGGAACTGCATAATTCCATGAAGGTAGACAAATGTGTATATGAATCTTCATGATCCATTCCAGCAAAAGGATGTAAAGCAATCAAATTGAGCAATGCTAGCTTCAATTCCGCAACCTTGTTACTGAAAGAAGGAATGACTATGTTGTTGTAATGTTTTGGTCCTTGTTGGTAAGCATAGTCACCAAGAGTCCTCCTTGGTGGTTTATTTCCTTCACCTCCTCTATCAACCATAATATCAATTACACATGGCTTTACTGGTGAAGGAGAATCAAATAGAAAAAGATTCGCTTGGTGACTTATATTGGTTGTTTGTTTCTTTTTCTTTCTATTCTTCCTTTGAAGTCTTGGTAATTTCTGGATTAAATAATAATTTATCTGCAGGAAATTTACCTTTCATAAAAGAAAAAGAACAACTACAATAACCCGTAAGTACCGAGGTTAGTGAAAATAAAATATAACAAAAGAGAATTTATACAAAATCAAAATAAAATAAATAACGAAAGTAAGGAAAAAGTCCTATTCAACTAAAAAATTAAATCTGAAAGAACTGAGTGAGCGACTGAAGTCCCTGGCAACAGTGCTAGAAACTTGTTAGACTATTGGCAAGCGTACGAATATCATCACAGATTACATAATTTATAAGAGATTGTCTCCACAGGGACTTGAGCTACTTAGTTTTCCCAGATGAAAGTAATCAGTTCAATAGTTATGTACAACAAATATGGTCAAAATTTCATGAGTTTACGAAAATAACAAATTTAGTGCATCGGAAATATGGAAAATTACAAAAACAAATAAAATGAATTTAATTAATTAAAGAGAACGTAGGATTTGGTTTCATCGTTCATACCCTCAGTATCCAATTAACATTAATACATATGAATCATTATCTAACATTACCGATGCACACATTAATTCACCCTGAATCAATTCCTCGCATTCAAGAATCCTAAGGATATTTACAATCATAATCTCGTGCTATTTGCAATCAAAACATTATGCTTTATTCTTAGCAACGTAACGTAAAGAGTAAAATCATTCAGTTCAAATCCTAAGAGTACTTTCCAGTCAAACTTAGAATCCAATTTCATGAAACTAGTGATCAAGTAGAATCAAGCATTAAGAATATAATGAAATCACCATTAATGAGTATAAAAGATTCATACATATATCAAATATAAAAAGAGATACATAAGGGTACAAAGATTACATCCAATACTTTGGAGAAACTACTCAATCATTGTGTAGAACAAGAGATCAACAAAAGACATGATGAAGGAGGCGATCCCCGATCTGTTTTTGCAATGTTTCCTCACCTTTTCTCTCTTCTTTCACCTTCCTGTGCATTCTTGGTATTTCTCTCACCTTCTACACCTCTAATGGCTTCCTTTGCATGGCTATTTATAGGAAATGCTGGAGGAGGTTAGGTGAACTCGCCCAAGCGAGCTATTACTTAGGGCTGAAGAAAGGTTAACTCCCCTAGGCGAGCTGATTGCTAGCCTGGGTGAATTTAATTTCCAGAATTTTCTTTTTTTGACCTTTTTTTGCCCTCTCCTCTTGTTTTGGTTGTTTTGGATGCCACGGATACCTATCAAAACATCAAAATTGAATGGATGAATCTTCCAAATGTGAACAACTACATTTATATATGTACAAGATACAAAGACAACAAGGATTAGGGCAAGTTTATAAGAGAATTTACTGAAATCAAAAGATAAGTGCCCGCATTATAATCCTGAAAATAAATTACGCTAATCATGCATGTCATTTCCATGTTTTTGCCCTTGGTCTCTACATCTCGTACTGAATATAGTATCAGATCCTGTTTTGCAAATCCCATACTAGACTCGAAAACATGAATCAATATATATATTATCACATCAAATCCATCATTTTCATCAATAATAAAATCCATGGGCAAATTCATACAAACTCATGGAAAACTTCCCATCACAAACATCATACGTACCAAATGTATGGCTAGGATACCATACATTATTTTAATCAAAATCATGCCAACTTGTGCATGGTAACATAATATCATCAAGCTACAGACAACATGTTAGTAATCTAGCTAGTAAACCTTAATACACCATCCAAATAATTTTCTAATTCTTTTACAATATCACCATAAAAGATTTGAACTAACCTAGACCTTATGTTTTTCTCAACTTATCACTCTACTATTTAATTATCAAACTGAACCACTTGAGTAATTAGACCTTTCATCCCCATACCGTTCAGCCTCTACTTCATAGAATTAATTTAAAACAGTTCCAATCATAAACATATAAGTAAACAGTCCAAAATTCTATCAAAATCAAGTCTAAAGGTCATCAAAATCAAGTCCAAACATTACTAAAATTTCAGCATTTAAATCATCAACTTATCCTATTGCTAAATAAACATTATCACATCATAAAACATCCTTCAATGATATTCAAATTTAGCCTAAATAATCAACCATAAATCTGCACCGTTAAACATATAAGTTAGTCCAAATAAACTCTTGATTAAGGATTGAAGCCTAGCCTACCTCAAGTGAATTGGATTTGCAAATGACTAAATAGGTGGCTGCCCTTCTTGGAAATCTTCAAGGAAGAAAGTCTTTAATAGAATTATAAGACACTAGGAGGGAAGCAACGATTATAAGCAACTAAGAAGGTAAGAAATGAAAAGCAGTGTGCAAAGAGAGCAAATGGGCCGTGGAATGAGCTTTGAAGCTAAGAGTTTACATGCAGAATTTTTGTAACACTATTAGCTATTTATACTATTTTAATTAGTTAAGTCTTAAGTTAGTTAGTTAGATTTCAACTTAGTTAGTAATTAGTTTGATTGAAATGTAACTAAATAATCATTACTTAAGGGATAAAATCTTATCTTATGCACTATATTTTTCTTTGGTCAAGCTTTGCAAAGATTCCTTGATCTTTGGTCTAATTGCATGTGGAATCCTTGCTGGATATCTTGATGTCCTTCGCTCAATTCCTCCAGCTACACACACGGCCATCATTCAGTTTCTCCTATTTTGCCCTTACAAAATTCACAACAACATACAAATATCATGGCTGCACCAATATTTTAAGGTTTAAGGAAAGATTCCCTTCGTTAATGATCATACATGCACGTGGAAAGCTTCTACAAGTGACCAATTATGATCAGTTCTTAAGTGCTTGGCTGAAAGAATTCCTTGCTCTTAAGTTAATTAGTTGCCACCTGGATAGCTTTTAGAAGATTATTCAAGAATCTTGTCTTATTCACTTTATTGACTTCTCATTGACTTTTGTTTACCAATTTTTTTCTATTAATTCACATACCCATGCATATTACTATGGCTGTTGCACGTGAATTTTTGGAGTATTGATTAATCAACTTCTGATTAGTCCAGGCTTGGTTGAATCTTTTAGCCTTTGTGCCAAAGTTCTAGTGCTACACTTTTGCCAAAACAAGATTGTTACTTCCAAATAGTTAGAAAAATTCTACCGTATATGGTTTGTTCTTTTTATATTCTGTACAAATATATCTGTCCATAAATTCCCATCTTTTAGTATGTTAAACTAGACTTCCTAAGATTTCTAACAAGGTATAACATGCATCATTTGGAGTTCTAAACCTCTAGATATGGTATTTTAAAAACTAAACTCCAAAGCTGCTAGCGGGTTCAAATTAGGACAATAACATCTATTAGTGTTTTCGAGACTACAAGCAGTAAATAATACAGTTTTTTTCTCAATTTTTGATATGTTATATTTAACATGTATATCTTTGATTCCATATATCATAAGCCTAACTTGAGTAAGAAATGAGAGAGATATGAATTTTTAAAAATGGTTGGCAGAAGCTGTTTTTGAGTGTGGACAGTTTTGGACAACTTATGTTCAAATAACTTCTATCCTATCCTCCTTGTATCAAACTATCATCACATATCCATAATTAATTAAACATTACTATGAACTCAAAATAACAATTTGAGGATGTTACAGATGGGGGCTAAATATTCATTGTGTTATGCATCGTACACGATTAATGAAACTTCAAGGTTACAATATATTTTTTGGTTTGATGCTGAAAATCAAATGAACTATAAGGTGTTTGTTGATGTCCTTTCCTTTGATGCTATTTATAAGAAAAACAAGTATTTGTGCCCCTTTGTGATTTTTTCTAGTGTGAACCGCCACAAACAGACGATTTTGTTTGGGGCTATTATGGTTACAAATGAAACAAAAGAACCTTATGTTTGGTTGTTGAAAGAATTTTTGGATGTTATGAAAGGGAAAGCTCATTCTTTAGTAATAACTGATGGTGACCTGGATATGAGGATTACTATAAGGAGAGTGTTTCCTACTGCCTATCTCAAGTTATGTGCAAGGCATTTAATGCGTAATGCAGCGATAAAAGGTTTTTTAAAATGCTTGAAGACATTGATGCTTGTTGATTTGGAAGTGGCTGAATTTGAAAATAAATGGTTTGACATGGTTGAAAAATATGAATTGTAAGATAACAATTGGATAGATGAATTGTATGCAAGAAAGAAGATGTTGTCAGTGACTCATATGAGGGTGCACGCATTGGAACCACTTCACGTGGTGAAGCCTTCCACAGCTACGTTTCAAAATATGTTGATGTCAACACAAATTTGACTAATTTTGTTGAACAATTTTAAAGGTGTATGACATATTTTTGGCATAGAGAAGTAGTAGCAAACTATTTTTCAAACTATGGCAAAGCACAAGGGGATACTTATTTGCAATCTGTTGGAAGGTTTGTTGCAGCAAGCTTATAAAGGAGTTTTTTCTACTATTTCAGCTGACTCTAGCAAGAATAATGAAGCTTAGGGTTGTTGATTGCAAAGAGATGGCCATGTTTTTGGTGTACACAATCATCACATATGGTAGTGAAAGCATTTGGCGCGTGTCTTGTATTCCATCAAAATCTCACTAAAGTTGTTCTTGTTTAAGAATGGAGCCTAGAGGTCTTCCTTGTGACCAATTTTTGTCGTGGTGTTAGTTTGTTTAAATTTTTCTGACTTCCCAAAGTCTTTACTTCTTGATCGTTGGTCAAAATGTGTGAAGGACCCAATCAAAGGAAAGTACCTAGATGCATTGATGTATCGAGATTCATAATTTCTTGTTAAGTATGCAACATTGGTGGAAACATATAAGAATTTTTGTGAGGCATCTTATCATAAAGAAAAGGACTTTGAATACATGCTTGATTTATTTTCACTAGAATTAAGGAGGCTGAAGTTCAAAAATGGCACTGCTCCTCATGTTAGTGATACAGTTGATCAACATGATACAACTTTTGATAACATTTTGTAGTACATGCAAAAGGATGTGAATAATGATGGGCCAAGCAGGCGAAAAAGGATGCACACATGTGGCAACTGTAGTGGTACTTGGCATAACAAATGGAAATGTTTGTCTGCATCTCAGACTAATCCTGCCGTAGTTACTGGATCGGGTACTGCTCCCAGACAGCACAACAATGGTGGTTCTGAAATGGACGGTGATTGCAACTATGAATTGTTAACCAAAACTAATTATTCACTTTGTTATTGGTAATATTTTGTATTCCTTAACTTTGAGATGGTTAATTTGTTTTGATTTCTTTGTATAGTATATGCAACATTCGTAGACCTTTATTGCGTCAACCAGTCGCAACCAAGGAGCAACATGAGGTTCATTTAATTCATTGATACCATATGCAGGGTACTTTCAGAAGTGAAAAAACATGCTTTGGTTGTTCTTTGGATAGTTAATTTTTTAATATGTTATTAAAGAAGTGAGTTATGCTTGCATGATTAATTGAAATTGTGTATTGCTTGTTGGTTATAAGACACATTTTTCTTTGTTGTGTATTGTATGAATCTTTCCCCATTGTTTAGTTGTAGTCAAGCTGAATTTTTATGATAGTAGTAAATAAATGACAAATAATGTTCTTCAATGGTGATTTCATGTTTTACATGCATGTGCTGAAAAATATATGATGTTAGTGCTAATATATGGCATGTTTGGGATGATGAAAGAACAAAGAACTGATTAGTGTTGCACCCTGGTATGCATCACAACATCTATTACTTATGCATCCCTTTATTAATAATTGTCTTACTCAATGAACAATTAATTTGTATAGAATCCTTTAATGGGATCTCATTCACATTAATGAGCAAAGTTTCCTGATCCGCTCAATCTAAGCTGGGCAGTCCGTTATCTAATAAATGGATATTAAGGCAATTACTATGTGCACCCCGATACAAGTTACCATTATAAAGATAATCAAATTAATTATTATAAGAATTATCTTTAATAGTAATGAATTGGTAAGAGATGAAGATGTAAATGAAAGATAGCTAAACTTCTTTAACAAACTTTTTAATGGGGATGGCGATAAAAGTGAGGTGGACATGGAGGATGCTTTTGATGATTTGAATAGAAGATTTGTGCGAAGAATTAATACACATAAAGTTAAGGATGCTTTAAAGAAGATGAAGAATAATAAAGCTTTAGGACCTGATGACGTCCCTATTGATGTGTGGAGAGGCCTGGAAGATGTGACAATAAAATGGTTGACCAATCTTTTCAATAAGATTCTTCAAACAAATAAGATGTTTGATGCTTGGAGGAAAAGTATGTTTGTGCCTATTTACAAAAACAAGGGAGATATCCAGAATTGTTCTAACTATAGAGGCATTAAGCTCATGAGTCATACTATGAAGTTGTGGGAGAGAGTTATTGAACATCACTTAAGGAGGGAGACCAAGGTTGTAAATCAATTTGGATTTATGCCAAGAAGATGTACCATGGAAGCTATTTTCTTGATGCGACAATTAATGGAAATGTATCGAGAAAAGAACAAAGATTTACATATGGTGTTCATAGATATTGAGAAAGCATACGACAGAGTCCCAAGAAAATTCCTATGGTGGACTCTTGAGAAGAAAAAAGTACCATTAAAGCATGTTAATTCAATCAAGGATATGTATGATGGGGCTACCACATGTGTGAAAGCTTGTAATGGAACATCAAGGGATTTTCCCTTCATAGTAGGTGTAAACCAAGGTTCGGCTCTTAATCAATATCTATTCTTCTTAGTAATGAATGAATTATCAAAAGATATTCAAGAGAAAGTGTCGTGGTGTATGCTTTTTGTAGATGACATTGTGTTTATTGATGAGACCGAAGGTAGTGTTAGTAGGAAACTTGAATTGTGAAGAAACACTTTGGAGTCTAAAGGATTCACGATAAGTCAGAGCAACATTGAGTATATGAAGTGTGGGTTTTCGCTGGGAAGAGATAATAATCAAGACCCTGTGCATCTACTTGGTCAAGAGGTACCCAAGAACGATGCTTTTAGACATTTGAGATCAATTTTGCAAAAAGGTGGAGAAATTGATGAAGATGTAAATCATAGAATCAGAGCAGGGTGGATGAAAGGACGGAATGCATCTAGGTTTTTGTGTGACCACAAAATTCCCCTTAAGCTAAAAGGAAAATTCTATAGAACAACTGTAAGATCTGCAATGTTATATGGAACTAAGTGTTTGTAACACCCTGAAATTTTGATAACTGAAAATAAATGTTTGATGTATTTCTTGTGTTATTTGATTATTTGATTAGTTTAGATTAGTTGAATTTTTGTGTAAATTATCCTTGTGCAATTGCTTAGTGTGGATGTTAAGCTATGTGGAATTTGTTTGAGCTACATTGAATTTATGTGATTTTGAGTTTGACCAGAAACCTGTTTTAGTAAAATCACCATTATGGATTGGTTAACCGTTGGATCGCCTTCATATGTAACTTTTGACCGTTGGGATTGGCGAAATAACATATGAAGCGTGAGAAATTAATTTTTCATTGAATCAGAAATTTTAAATTGGGCCAGCTCGCCTAGGCAAATTTTGGCAGGCTTTTTGGCTTGCTTGAGCGAGTCAAGTCGGTTTTAAATAGGCAGCAGTGTGAAAAGTCATGAAATCTTGTCTTCTCCCTCTTCCAAACACCCACCCAACCTCCCACCACCCACAACCACCATCAACCACCACGGGCCGCCGTTGCTTGCCACGGGACCATGGCACGCAGAAAAACCTTGTAATCGGAGTGGAATCTTTGAAACTCCTCTCAAAGTTTCGGTAGATAACGAAGCCTCCAAATCCTTCTTTCTTGTTTTCCTTTGTCTTCTTCTAGCTAGTTTAAGCTTTTCTTAGTGTCTCATGGGTTTTGGGTACCGTTGTTGGGAGTTTTACACATCCTTTGAAAACCCTTTGAAAATGAGATGTTGTAAAAGTCTCCTTTTTATGAAATTGATGTCATTTTCGTGATCCTTGTTGAACCCCGGTCACATTGGTGTAATGGGAATTTCAAAATGATATCTTTTGATGTGAATTTCCAAAACATCATTTGGCCTCTTTTCGATTTGAGTGGGTATTTGACTCCAAATATTAATTTTGACCTTGCCTTTGAAATCTATACTAAATTATCTTCGATTTGGTATATAGAGCCCTGTGTCCAGACAAGCACGTGTATTTGAAAGATCATGAAACAACACTGTTAGGCTATAATAGGGAGAACTCCTAGTTAAGTAAGGGGAGTTTATTAATTGGTTATAGTTTTGATACCGTAGTTAGGGTCCAAGGAGCCCAACTATGAAGATAATTGTCTGTCCCTGCTGTATGTATGATCCTATTGTGTGCTCATTTTCAAGAAAATTGTGTTTTTAACTAATGGGATGCGATGAATTTGTTATTAATAGATAAAACTATGACTGATGTTGTTGTTGTAATTATTGGATTTTTTTAGAAAAGTCTTAATTACAGAGGAGACTCTGCCCAAAATTTTATAATATGTTTTTCTATTTAATTCTTTATTAAATTTTTAAATGGGCATAAAAGTGTGTTTTATAGTTGTAGTCCTCCTCTTTAATTTAGAATTTTTCTAAAAATATCAGTCTTGTGGTATGATGACTTGTGAATGTATGAATTTGGGTTGTCTGAAGACCTAGGGAATGTGAATCTCATACATATGTATTATGTATAGATGTAAAATACAATTGTTTGTGATGTCGTTGATGATATTGAGATTGAGATAATGTGGATGTAATTGATGATGTTTAAATGAGATAATAATGACGTGGTTGACGATTTTCAAACTATATAATGTTGATGTGATGTTGATGTTGATAATGACATTCATGAGAGATAATGTTGATGTGAACAATGTCATTGTGTGATGTGGATATACATGGATACCCATGGGGGGGTGCATGATTGGTTACCCTTACGAGGAAGGATGTGTTCCTAGGCAGGTCATCATGCATTGATGGTGCCCATGCTTGTATGTTGTATATGTCCACATGGGGTGGATTGACCGGTTGGTTACCCTTGCGAGGAAAGATGTGTTCCTAGCCACGGTCAGTGCATCGGTGATGTACATGGGGGGTGCATGACTGGATAACCTTGCGAGGGAGGGTTTACGAATTTTAAGCATCCCAAGAGAAAAATGGATTGTTTAAGATTTTGGTCCCTATCTATCCATGGTCAGTGCATTGATGGTGCCCATATTTCATACTTCATATTTGCATGGATGGAAATAGAATGATGGACAGTAAGTACCGGGGGTACTAAGGGGCAATCACTTTATTTAGAACTCCCTTGTGACTCAGGGCTGATCACCATGGGGGGATCGACCAGTGCCGATAAGGTGACCTCGATGGGCTACTTGATGGAGTGCCTTTAGTTAAATATTTTTATATCATTCTTAGCCTATTTGAATTCTCTTGGACCTTTCTTTTCCTATTCTAATTCAGTTTTTGTATTAGGCTAGTAAGTGGGCTTAATTGCTATTTGTTGCGCATTTTCAGATTTTTGCTCACTTTATGTATCTGGCTTGTTTAGGACCTGCAGAGCTCTACAGAACTCCGAATGGAGCGTTCTAAGAGTCCTTGGAAAGATAACAAAAAGATCTACAAGTTTACCAGAAATAGCCCGAGGCCAATTCTGTTATTTGGAGGGTCATTTTAAGCTTCGAAATCAGAACCTCTGCACTTATAATTTTAGGCTGCGAATTTGATTTTATGATTGTAAATAGCAAATAATTAGAATTGATGGGTTTTGTTCATGGCCCATTCTTTTCTTCAGACTTAGTCACTATATATTAGTGACTTTAGTGAAACTTGGACAGCACTTTACATTTTGCACAAACAAGTTTATTATTTCTTTTCTTTAGTTTTTAGAATCAAAAGCTTGTTCTTCATTTTCTCTCATTTGTTCTTCATTGTTCTTCATCTTCTTCATTTTAAGTTTGCTATTCTTCCATTTTTCTGCACTTAATTCATGGGGCTTTCCTTAGTGATCATTATGGAAGGCTAAATAATCACTCAATCCAAGGATCCAATCCAAGCAAGAAGAGAATTTGAGTTCTGGTTTAGTATTTCAAATTCTGTGTGAATGTTCACTTTCTTCTTCAATTGCTATTCTGTTTTCATGATTATGAATGCATTTAGAATTGAAAGCGGATTAGGTTATGGATTCATGTCCTAATTTCGAATATAAAACACAGATTAATTGGATGATATTTCAATTAGGGTTTGTGGTTTCAATTAATTTAGGAGTAGAATGGATTGAACTGCTTCTATTGAGATTGAATGAATGTTCATGATAGAATCAACTTATGAGAATGATGATGATTCGAATAGCTTGGGTTGGTGAATTGGATTGATGCTTTCTAATCTGTTTTACTTTACTCCTTGATAATCATGTTAATTTCTGCATTGTTCTTTAAATTTAGTTTGTGTTCTTGCATGTTTTACTTCGCGCATACCAACTGTTTGACAAAATTCCCCCTTATTATTACCAATGATTTGAAGCTAGAACTATATTGATCGTGTCTCTGAGTCGACCTAGGTTAACCCTGTGTTGCAGAATTAGCTTAGTTAAATTGTTTTGTAGCCACACGACAAACGCATATCAAAACTGGCGCCGTTGCCGGGGACACGGTGAGGCAACCACAGAGGAGGCTGAATCCCACTATCCTTGATGTGGTGAAGAAGGAAGTGATGAAGCTACTAGCTGCAGGGATCATCTATCCCATCTCAGATAGCACTTGGGTTTCACCTGTCCAAGTAGTTCCTAAGAACTCGGGTCTCACAGTTGTGAAGAATCAAGATAATGAGCTGATCCCGACTAGAGTGGCCAACAGTTGGCGAGTTTGCATTGATTACAGGAGACTCAACCAGGCCACTCGCAAGGACCATTTCCCTATGCCCTTCATTGATCAAGTTTTAGAGAGGTTGGCAGGTAAATCACATTATTGCTTTTTGGATGGTTTTTCTGGTTACATGCAAATTCATATTGCACCAGAGGATCAACACAAGACCACATTCACCTGTCTATTTGGCACATTTGCTTACACCCGGATGCCTTTTGGCCTATGCAACGCACCTGGCACCTTCCAAAGGTGCATGGTAAGCATCTTTTCTGATTTATTAGAGAGTTGCATGGAGGTGTTTATGGATGATTTCACTGTTTATGGTTCCTCTTTTGATGCATGTTTAGATAGTCTCTCTAGAGTGCTTGACCGATGTATTAAGACTAACCTTGTTCTTAACTTTGAGAAATGCCATTTTATGGTGCATGAGGGTATAGTCTTAGGGCATTTGGTCTCTAGTAGAGGTCTTGAGGTCGATAAGGCCAAAATTGATGTGATTACTTCTTTGCCTTACCCCGCTTCTGTGCGGGAAGTACGTTCTTTTCTTGGACATACAGGTTTTTATAGGAGATTCATTCAGGATTTCAGTAAGATTGCATTACCATTGTCCAAGCTTCTCCAAAAGGACGTAGACTTTACATTTGACCAGCCTTGCAAAGAGGCATTTGAAGGTTTGAGGAAGAAGCTGACTACCTCTCCCATCATGCAGCCACCAGATTGGGAGCTTCCCTTTGAGCTGATGTGCGACGCCTCTAATTATGCACTTGGGGCTGTGTTGTCACAGAGAGTTGGTAAACTCTCCCATGTCATTGCTTATGCTTCACGCACTTTAGATGCAGCCCAAGTTAACTACACCACCACTGAGAAGGAGCTTTTAGCTATTGTTTTTGCTTTAGATAAATTCCGATCTTATTTGCTTTGCTCCCATATCACTGTCTTTACTGACCATGCAGCTTTGAAGTATCTGTTGAAGAAGCCTGATGCTAAACCCAGATTGATCAGGTGGATGCTTCTTCTTTAGGAGTTTGACCTCGAGATTAAGGACAGAAGTGGTGCAGAAAACTTGGTTGCTGATCACTTGAGTAGGATTGAAGGACTTCTTGAGTCTTTTCCCATTCATGATAATTTCCCTGATGAGCATTTGATGCATTTGCATTCATCACATGTCACACCTTGGTTTGCTGACATTGTTAATTTCATTGTTGCATCTGTTGTTCTACCTCATGCATCTAGGTCCCAAATATATAAACTTAAGAGTGATGCTAAATATTATGTTTGGGATGATCCTTATTTGTGGAAATTTGGTAGTGACCAAGTGATCCGAAGGTGTGTGCCTGATCATGAGATTCAGTCTATTCTTCAGTTTTGTCATGGCACACCTACCGGAGGTCATTTTGGTCCTCAGAGGACCGCTAGGAGGGTATTAGACTGTGGGTTCTTTTGGCCCACCCTTTTTAGAGATGCTCATCACTTTACCACCACTTGTGAGCAGTGTCAGAGAGCAGGAGGAACTATTACACATAGACATGAGATGCCTCAGCAGCCCATTATTTTTTGTGAGATTTTTGATGTTTGGGGTATTGATTTTATGGGTCCATTTCCTGTTTCTCATGGTTTTTCATATATTTTGCTTGCTGTTGATTATGTTTCTAGATGGGTTGAGGCTAAGGCCACCAGAACTAATGATTCTAAAGTTGTTGTGGATTTTGTGAGATCCAACATTTTCTACAGGTTTGGTGTGCCTAGAGCCATCATCAGTGACCAGGGGAGCCATTTCTGTAACCGATCATTGGCATTATTGCTTCAGAAGTATGGGGTTGTGCATAGAGTTGCTACAGCTTATCATCCCCAAACTAATGGGCAAGCAGAGGTGTTTGACAGAGAGATCAAGCAAGTGTTATAGAAGGTGGTGCAACCAAATAGGAAGGATTGGAGCAAGCTGCTTGAGGATGCTTTATAGGCTCACAGGACCGCTTACCGAACACCTTTGGGGATGTCTCCCTATAGGGTGGTTTTTGGTAAGGCATGCCACCTTCCAGTGGAGATTGAGCATCGTGTTTATTGGGCGGTGAAGAGTTGCAACATGGCATTTGATGAAGCGGGTATGCAGAGGAAGCTTCAGTTGCAAGAGCTTGAGGAAATTCGTTTAGAAGCCTATGAGAACTCCAAGATTTATAAAGAGAAAGTGAAGAAATTCCATGACTCTAGGATTCTTAGAAAGGAGTTCCATAGTGGCCAAAAAGTGTTATTGTTTAACTCTCGCCTTAAGCTTATTTTCGGTAAACTTCGATCTAGATGGGATGGACCTTTTGTTATTACTAATGTTTTTCCCCATGGTGCAGTTGAAATTAAAAATGAAGTTACCGGCAAAGTCTTCAAGGTCAATGGTCACTAACTCAAAGTATTTCATGAGAGCCCTCAAGTGGAGGAGGAGCTTGTGGCGGACATCTCTTTGGTCTTGCCAATTTTGTGTGATGAAGCATCTTGAATGACATTTCGGGAGTTTCCTTTTCCCTTCTTTTATTTGTTGTCTCTTTTTTTGCATTTCTTTTCATGCTTACATTGAGGACAATGTGCATTTCAAGTGGGGGGTGAAGGATTTCAAAAATCTGTTTTCTGGTTATTGTCTGTTTCTGTTTTCTGCTTACGTTTCTGTTATACATTTTGTTTTCCGTTTATCTGTCTGTTTTAGTTTTTGAGTCTGTATGTTTCTGTTTTCTATCTGTTTATGTTGCTGTTTCTGTTTTGTTGCTGTTTTTATTGAATTTAGGCACTTTTTCATGTTTTTCATAGAATTTCTAACTTGCATAAATTGTGAGAAATGTTAAAATTTTGGTTGGATTGAGAGGTTTCATGCTTGATGTGAATCATTGTTGCAATTGTTGAAGTGATAAGTAGGGTTGAGGAATAGAATTTAAGATGAATCATGTGTGATAGAATTATGCCTTGTGAGCTTTTAAGCCTTTGTGGATATGTTCTTTCATGTGTGAATTCACCCTTGTGCTAGATTACTCTATGTTTTGCCCTGCTTCTTTTGACATTCCTTGTTGCACATGCTTTGATTGAGATGATTTAGGCCTTCTTTCTTTTAGCCACTAGCCAAATAAACCTATCCTTGTGTTGATATCCATTGTCACCCTTTTTGAGCCTTTAGCCTTTTCTTTCTTATATAACCCATTGCAAACTACAAAAAAATGGAAAACCATGTTATCCTAGCTTTAGGGAGGAAAGGGGCTTTGGAATTGTTTTGGGAGTGGGTTTCAAACAAGTGTGGGGTATTTTTATTTGCTTTTGTTTTGATTTGAAAAAAAAATGAAAAAATGATGATGAGAAAAGAATAGAAAAGAAAAGAAATAGTTTACAAAGCAAACGTTCAAAGAAAAAAAAATGCATAAACAAGGAAAAAGAAAACCAAAGAAAAAGAAAAGAAAATGCAATAAAAGTTGTTATGGTTGATTTTCATCCTTGTAAATTCCTTTAAATCTCAATTCTTTGTTTCTACCCCTCTTTTAACTTGTTGGCTTGCTCCCCATTACCCCTCTTTTCTCTTAAGTTTTAGCCTAAATATCCTTTTCTTATCCACCTTTACCTAAGCCATTCATTACAAGCCTATAAAGTCCTATTGATCTTTTGATGCATGTGTATTTCAAGTTGAATGAACTAGAGTCTTGTCAATACTTGGATGTGCTAGTTACATGTGGTATTTGAGTGTAAACGCAAATCCATACACATTATATGAGGTTGAGTGTTGCCCTTTGAGAGATTTCTATCACCTTGGTACATTCTTAATTCTAAACTTGACTACTTTCTCACTTTGTGCTTTGTGATCATGTTTTCATGGATTGTTTGTTACCTTAATATCATTCTTCCATTTTTCATCTTTCTCACTTTTGTGCATTGTTAGGATCCATTGAAAAATATGTGTGCCTTGTTCATACTTTTATTTTAAATTTTTGATTTACTTTAGTTTGAAATTTTCTATTAGTTTTTCTTTTAGTTTTGCCCAGGAGTGCAAATGTTTAAGTGTGGGGTATTTTGATGGAGTGCCTTTAGTTAAATATTTTTATATCATTCTTAGCCTATTTGAATTCTCTTGGACCTTTATTTTCCTATTCTAATTCAGTTTTTGTCTTAGGCTAGTAAGTGAGCTTAATTGCTATTTGTTGTGCATTTTTGGATTTTTGCTCACTTTACGTATCTGGCTTGTTCAGGATCTGCAGAGCTCTACAGAACTCCGAATGGAGCGTTCTAGGAGTCCCTAGAAAGATAACAAAAAGATCTACAAGTTTGCCAAAAATAGCCCGAGGCCAATTTTGTCATTTGGAGGGTCATTTTAAGCTTCGAAATCAGAACCTCTGCACTTGTAATTTTAGGCTGCGAATTTGATTTTATGATTGTAAATAGCAAATAATTAGAATTGATGGGTTTTGTTCATGGCCCATTCTTTTCTTCAGACTTAGTCACTATATATTAGTGACTTTAGTGAAACTTGGACAACACTTTACATTTTGCACAAACAAGTTTATTATTTCTTTTCTTTAGTTTTTAGAATCAAAAGCTTGTTCTTCATTTTCTCTCATTTGTTCTTCATCTTCTTCATTTTCATTTTGCTATTCTTCCATTTTTCTGCACTTAATTCATGGGGCTTTCCTTGGTGATCATCATGGAAGGCTAAATAATCACTCAATCCAAGGATCCAATCCAAGCAAGAGGAGAATTTGAGTTCTGGTTTAGTATTTCAAATTTTGTGTGAATGTTCACTTTCTTTTTCAATTGCTATTCTGTTTTCATGATTATGAATGCGTTTAGAATTGAAAGCGGATTAGGTTATGGATTCATGTCCTAATTTCGAATATAAAACACTGATTAATTGGATGATATTTCAATTAGGGTTTGTGGTTTCAATTAATTTAGGAGTAGAATCGATTGAACTGCTTCTATTGAGATTGAATGAATGTTCATGATAGAATCAACTTATGAGAATGATGATGATTCGAATAGCTTGGGTTAGTGAATTGGATTGATGCTTTCTAATCTGTTTTACTTTACTCCTTGATAATCTTGTTAATTTCTGCATTGTTCTTTAAATTTAGTTTGTGTTCTTGCATGTTTTACTTCACGCATACCAACTGTTTGACAAAATTCCCCCTTATTATTACCAATGATTTGAAGCTAGAACCATATTGATCGTGTCTCTGAGTCGACCTAGGTTAACCCTGTGCTGCAGAATTAGCTTAGTTAAATTGTTTTGAAGCCACACGACAAACGCATATCACTACTGTATCATTTTCCTGAGAGAGAGGTTATTTCCATGAGGATGGTACCACATTGCATTCTAAGAGATGCATCAGGTGCATGCATCATTCTAAGCATGGTTGTTTGAGTTGTGAAGTGAATTGGATGATGGGTTTGTCGAGTGTGTATTGGACTGATGAACTTTTGGTAATGATTATGATTGTTAATGTTGTTTTCTTTCCAATTGTTGTTATTGGATGCTTATTGGTTTTATATAATAAACTCACCCTTGCATTTGTTGTATCGTGTAGTTGGTACCTGTGATGATCGCGAACTTTCGTTCGTGTGAGCAAATGAGCAACAGTAGGTGACCTTGGAGGGAGATTTTCTTTTTTGTTGGAGCCACCAAGCCGAAGTGATAAAGTTGGAATTATTTTTGGAAAGAGTTGTGTTTTGTTAATCAACTCTTTCATAGTTAGTCCCTTAATTTTTTTTGTGGACATGTATATTTTGAGTTGTAAATACATGTAAAACTAAATTAAGTTCTAAGCATGTGAATAATGAGTGCTGATTTAGTATATGTATACATATGTATTCAATTATTGTAATTTTATCATGTGTACGATGATTGTATTATTGCGAAAAACTTACTACCATTTTCATAATCAAATTAATGGATTTTTCATTAAAATTCAAAATTTGAACATGTAAGAGTTGATGATATAGTAGCGACGAGATGGGTCGTTACAGTGTTGGCCAATACATAGGCAACATGAACATAAAATAGGGGTAGCAGAAATGAGAATGTTAAGGTGGATGTGTGGTTATATGAAGATGGAAAGATGAGGGAACATAGATTGAGGTGGTTTGGGCATGTAATGAGACGTCCCCTAGATGCTCCTATAAGAACAAGAGTTTGTTACCAAGAGCTCGAAACAAAAAGAGGTAGAGGTAGACCGAAACTTACCTGGGAAAAGGTAATTAAATAAGAATTAATGGAGTGAGATATAGATTGGTTGAAAGTGTGTCTTGGTGGAGTGTTATACGCATTATTATCTCTATATTCCGTATTGGTCACTTTTTAATTCATTTCCTCTTCATTTTCCCCTCATTTGTGGAAAAATACCTAACAAAAACACGTTTCCTTTGTATCAAATGAGGTGCGAAAAAATCACACAAAGGAATCATGTTAATGTTGTGTCATTTGTTCACATCTTCTTCACTAGAACACAAACATGTTTTCATTGTGAATCCACCCCTCTTTCTCTCAAACCCCTATCTTTTCCCTCTACCCATTCATCCAATTAGGTCGTGAATCCACCCCTGTTTTCCTCCTTAAAATCCAAACTTTCCTTTTCGCATGGCTTCTTTGAAAACCAATTAAGTGTTCTTCCTACAAATCTCAATAGTGCACGTTATCATCTTCTTCTCCTTTGCATTATAGATGAAACTAGGGAACTATGGGGTGCTTTTAGGAACGGGAATGGGTCATTGAGTCTTGAAGCTCTAAAGTCTAAAACCTTGACTTTTCTTTGTGAGGCATTTGGTCTTGAAGTTGGTTGGGTTTAGGAATGGGTACATCATCCTTGTAGGAGAGGTGGTGAACGAGAAATGCTAGTTGTGGATTTGAATGTGTTTTTGGAGAATGGTTCATGTTTGTGGATTTGAAATCGTGTTGACAATTGAAAATGGTGAATGTTGTTGGGTTGTGCAGGGAGAACGGGGTTTGACAATTTTTAATGAGTATACTTTTTCTTTGTTGTATTTTTTGTTTTGAAAGTGAGATCATAATTTGTTTTCTTCAAACTTTTAGTTCAAAGGTCTAAAGATTGAAGAAAAAGGTATTTAAGGATAAAATAAATTTATTAAAAATTATGAGACTAGTACGTGATTCTTTCCTGTCAAGTATTAAATAATATTAAAATATTAAACAACGTTAAAATGTGAAGGGAGATATATGTATAATTAGATGAACATTTAAAGGGTGTTTTGTAAGCTTCCAAAATAGAGAAAAGACTTTATAATTTTATCAAACCCCAAAAGAAATATGTATAATTTACTATAAAAAAAAAAGTTGGACCAAGTCATACATGGTAATGAACTGAACAAGTAACCTAAATCACACCAAAAACCAACAATATCACAGTTGACACTCACCTAAACCATATCGTTTTCGTATGAACAAAGTGCACCCATGTGTGGTGGTGCTCTATTTTTTTATCCCATCCTCTGTAAATAAAATAAAATAAAATAAAAAATGGCGCGTCTCAAAGAAAACAAAGACGTGATATGCCAGGCTACACTTCATAATTCCTCAAACAAATCATTGATCTAAGCTGTGATGTGTCAAAGTCACCGGCTTGATAATTGGCTGTCACTTGTTGACTCTCTATTATTTTAATCAATTCCAGGAGAAAATTATTTAACTATAACAATTGCACTAATTTCTTTAATATTTTAAAATTATTATAATGATCATCAATTATAATTTTTATGTTTTAATGTAATAAAAAATATATATTTGACGGTAATATTTAATAGCTTTAATTTCAATACGACAAACTTAATGTTACTATCTGTAAAAAAAAATTAATGTTACTAAATGAAATCTAATTTTTTTTAACATTTATCTAACTTTATTTTAAAATTAATTATAGCTTATAATGTTCAAATAATCTATCAAGTTTCTAAAATATATAAAAATCTACCAAGAGTCAATTAACATGAATTAATTTTATACCTTAAATTGGTGAATTACTTAAGAACAAGATTTTGTATAGTTGGTTCAATATTCTTGATGATAATGTAATAAAAAATATTTTGTTGACCGAGAAAATATTTATTTTCAAAAATATTTTATAATTTGAGAAAACAAATTAAACTTCTTTTACCAAGACTTTAAGAGTCAGCTTCTTTTTTTTTTGTTTTATTATACTGATCATATTTGAACCTAGTTTCTTATGAGATTATCTTATGATAATTATCTTAATAATCAAGAATGTCGATTATTAAGAGCCCAATTAACATGACTTAATTTTATAATCGGTGAATTAATTAATAGCGAGATTTGGTATAGATAGTTTAATATTCCTAATCATGTGTATAGAAAATGATTTGTCGAGAAAACAAAATTTATTTTGATAATCTTTTATACTTCGAGAAAATGGAACTTATTTCTATGAAGAGTCAACTAACTAACATGCCTTAAATCGGTGAATTACTTAATTACAAGATTTAGTACAACTGGTTCAATATTCTTAATTATGTGTATAAAAAATGTTTTGTCGAAAAAATAATACTTATTTCAATAATCTTTTATATTTCTCAAGATCACTTAGTCTTTGTTAATGTGGGTTGTCACAATCACAATTGATTAAAAATTTGAAGTTAACTCCTATTTTTTATGTGGGTTCAATTTTTCTTTAGGTCACTAAAACATTGTTTGGTGTGCATCGCTACTCATAAAGTTTATATGGCTTTATGCAGTATTCTTTAGCATGTAATTGACGCCGTGGTCGGTTTCTCTCAAGAAAAGAAAGAATTAGTCTTCTAATGTTAACCAAAGAATATTCTCGACACACGTAAGAAAATGAATTGATTAATAATGGGTAATATAAATTTTAACATCATTTATTATTTTGTAAATTTTACTACTCAAATTTTATTTTCACCAATTTTATTATTCACTTTTTGTAATTCCACATATTTTATCACTTAAATTTTTTTTACAAATTTTATCATTCAACTTTCAATATTTGACAAATTTTATCATTTAAATTTTTAATTTTTTTGGAGTAACATCACATTGGTAATAAAAAGAGATAAAAAGTTATTTTCTAGATTTTTATACATTAGTGATAGTTATTACCATTGTAGAAAAATAATTTTCTACATCTATTGTCGTAATAAATGATGTCAAAAGTCATTTTGCTTAAAATACATTAAAATTGAAAGCTTGAATAATAAAATTTACGAAAACAAAATTTAATTGATAAAATTTACAAAATAATAAAAATAACGTAAAAAAATTTGTAATTAAGGCTTAATAATTCTACAGATATTGCTTTGCAGTACGTGTACCGGTCTAAAATGTAAGCTCAAATGATAACGTTGTCATATGCTTATAGGAAACACTACTATAACTAGTATTATTATTTTATGAATTGTAGACTTAGTTCAACAATTACCTATCTCATGAGGCCAAAGCAACTCCTAGTTAATCACATATAAGCAACTATTGTAGTCTACGTACAGATCTAATTTATTCAGGCACTTTATTGTCTATATCCTGAGGCCAAAACAACTCCTAATTAATTACATATAATGAATTGTAGTCTTAGTTCAACTATTGTTTTTTGGAGAAGTAGCTACTTACAAGTATACAAGTTGGCTTTTGAATAAAATAATGCCAATACCGTTTTTTTCCCGTCTAATTAGCATGCTTTACGCGCTACTAAAGTCAACTAAAGAATAAGAGTATCTTCACTATCATGGTGCATAGCACTACAATTCAACGCGAATTTTGGTGGCAAACATGGAATCAAAAACCTCAAACTAAAAGTTGTATTAGTATTCTCAAATAGAGAGCACCATCATCCAAAGAACACCAAGATTCTCCGCATTCAAAACCATTGATTCATGGGTTCGCTAACTCAAGTTAATTACTTGATTTTTCTGCTCATATTTTCCAGCTTCTATTTGGGTGTAATCTCTGTGAATGATACCATCACATCAACCAGATTCATCAGGGACCCTGAGGCTATAATCTCAAGCAACGGTGACTTCAAGCTTGGATTCTTCAGCCCTGAAAAATCCACAAATCGCTATGTGGCAATCTGGTATCTCTCTGAAACCTACATCATATGGATAGCCAATAGAGACCAACCACTTAATGATTCATCTGGGGTGTTCCAAATTTACAAGGATGGGAATCTTGTGGTAATGAATCCACAAAATAGGGTCATATGGTCAACAAATGTGGCAATTAGTGCTACCAATACAAGTGCTCAACTTGATGATTCAGGAAATCTGATCCTGCGTGATGTTTCAGATGGAAAAACACTGTGGGACAGTTTCACACACCCTGCTGATGTTGCAGTGCCATCGATGAAGATTGCTGCCAATAGGCTCTCAGGTAAGCTACAAGACACCAATATTTTGGTTTAGTTCACATATACGTATTTGTATCTTATACTGGCTCTCTAGGATACTTCATCAATACTGTTAGGATAAACGTTTAAATAAATATTATTTTATGTAGTTTGAATTTTAAAAGGAGTAATATGGGTAGATAAGATATGAAGAAAGATAAGATATGAAAAGAGATATTATAGAAAGATATTAGGAAAGATATTGTTTAGATTTGAATTTGAAATTATTTTAGGTTTAGGTCAATTTTGTTATTTATAAATAGCATATTATGTAAAGGGATCTGCGTGGCTTTGGCAGACTATTATCAATAAAGAGAGTTTTCGCCCCCAGTAAATTTGTGTGTGTTTGTGTTTGTGTGAGTGCACCAGTGTATGTGTGAGAGAGAGAGGGCCTATGAGATATCAGTTTATTAAATCACTGATATCAAATTGGTATCAGAGCTAGAGAGAATGGAGAGTGGTCCGAGTAGTAGTCTGCCATTACCCCGCCTTACGAAGGCTAACTATGAGAACTGGAGTATCCAGATGAAGGCTCTGTTGGGAGCCAATGATAGTTGGGAGGTTGTCCATGATGGTTTCGAAGAACCATAATCCACGACAGGATACACGGCGGCGCAGAACAAAACGTTGAAAGAGATGCGATTGAAAGACAAAGGAGCGTTGTATATGATCTTCGGGCTGTTGATGATTCCGGATTTGAGAAGATTGCCGGCGCAACAACGTCAAAGGAGGCGTGGGACATTCTTGCAAATGTCTACAAGGGAGCCGATCGAGTCAGGCAGATCAGACTTCAAACTCTCCGTGGAGAGTTGGAAGGAATGAAGATGAAGGAAGGAGAAAAGGTATCTGATTTCATTACTCGGGTCCAGACCGTAGTGAATCAATTAAAGAGAAGCGGAGAGATGCTGCCCGATACTAGAGTGGTGGAGAAAATTCTGAGGTCTCTCACTGATGACTTCGAGAATGTTGTATGTGCGACTGAGGAGTCAAAGGACCTAGCAACGTTCACCGTTGACGAGCTTGCTGGTTCATTGGAGGCGCATGAACAGAGGAAGAAAAAGAAGAAAGAAGAATCACTGGAGCAAGCACTCCAGACAAAAGTTTCAATCAAGGACGAGAAGGCGCTCTATTCTCAGAATTTTCGAGGTAGAGGACGAGGCCGAGGTGGACGTGGATATGACCGAGGTGGTAGAAGCCGAGGTCAAGAAGGATGGAATAAAGAGCAGGCTGAATCAAGTCAGCAAAATTGGCGAGGAGGCCGAGGTCGTGGAAGAGGCCGACATTCAAATGTAGAATGTTTTAAATGTGGGAAGTACGGACACTATTCGAGAGATTGCAACTCGGACAAGTGTTACAACTGTGGCCGAGTTGGTCATTTTGCGAAGGATTGCCGAGCTGAGAAAAGAACGAATGAAACTGCAAATTTTGCTACAGAAGTAAGAGATGAAGGAGTTCTGATGATGGCTGGAGGTGAAGTCAACCATACAACCGAGATGGAATGGTTCATAGACACTGGTGCAAGCAATTATATGTGTGGGTATAAGCATTTGTTCAGCAGTTTGAGACAAACAGAAGCCGGACATGTTTCCTTTGGAGACGCTTCAAAGGTCGGTGTGAAAGGCTGAGGTACGATTAGTTTCTTGCAGAAAGATGGACGAGTTGGCCGTATTCAAGATGTGTATTACGTGCCTGAACTCAAAAGTAATATTCTGAGCGTGGGACAATTGATGGAGAAAGGTTACTCGGTTATTATGACAGACCGAGTTCTTCTATTGAAGGAAAAGCAAGGATGACTGATAGCCCGAGTGCAGATGGAGAAGAATAGAATGTTCAAGTTAATCCTGATCAGTGTAGAGGTCGGCTGTTTGCAAGCCGAGATGAATGATGAAGCATCCTTGTGGCATCGTCGGTTTGGGCATCTTCACTTTGGAGGCCTAGCCGAGATGGTGAATAAGAATATGGTGGACGGATTGCCAAGAATGAATTGTGAGAAGAGATTCTGTGAAGATTGTGTGCTGAGCAAACACGCAAGGAGTCCATTTCAGAGGTCGACCAGATACCGAGCACGGCGACCACTAGAGTTGATACATACCGATGTGTGTGGACCTATTACGCCCGAGTCCTTCAGTGGAAAGAGGTATTTTGTTACATTCATAGATGATTTTAGTCGTAAAACTTGGGTGTATATGCTGGAAGAAAAATCCAAGGTGTTTGAAGTATTCAAGAACTTCAAAACAATGATTGAGAATGCAACTGGAAGGAGGATCAAGTCGGTACGTTCTGACCGAGGTGGAGAGTACACATCAAATGCATTTAGGAGGTACTGCGAGGAGTATGGCATCAGAAGGTTTCTGACTGCACCATACTCGCCACAACAAAATGGAGTAATAGAGAGGAAGAATCGAACCATCCTTGACATGGTGAGATCAATGTTGAAGACAAAGAGTATGCCGAAGGAGTTTTGGGGGGAGGCTGTTCTGTGTGCTGTATATGTACAGAACCGCTGTTCGCATTCCATACTTAATGGAAAGACCCCACAGGAATTATGGACGGGCCAAAAGCCATCGGTGGGCCATTTGAGAGTTTTCGGGAGTGTGGCTTATGCACACATTCCTGATCAGCAAAGAACCCAGTTAGAAGACAAGAGCAGGAAGTTTATCTTCATTGGATATGACGAGAAGACGAAGGGATACAAGCTGTTAGATCCCGGCACCAAGACAGTAATGATAAGCCGAGATGTGAAAGTGAATGAAGACGATGAATGGAATTGGAGTGTTCCATCCGAGATCAAATCAGATCCCGGAAAGATGGTTATGCAAGACGAGAAGGAAGACGGATCACCGAGATGGATCCCGGCAAGGAGCGAGACAGATGATGAAGACGAGATCAGACGACCCCGGATGAGCAGTTTGCAGGATTTGTACGAGTCAACAAACGAAGCCCATCTTGTTTGTTTGTTGACAGATTCTGAAGAAATAAGATTTGAAGAAGCAATCCGAGATGAGAAATGGCAAAGTGCCATGGATGAAGAGATCAAAGCTATTGAACGGAATGATACTTGGGAGTTGACCGAGCTGCCAAAAGGAAGTCGGCCCATTGGAGTCAAATGGGTGTATAAGAAGAAAATGAATGCTGATGGAGAGATAGAGCGATATAAAGCCTGGCTGGTAGCTAAGGGGTATTCGCAAAAGGCAGGAGTAGACTATGATGAGGTGTTCGCACCTGTTGCTAGAATGGAGACAATCAGATTGTTGATCTCGCAAGCAGCTCAGTTTGGGTGGCCGATTTATCAGATGGATGTCAAGTCGGCATTTCTGAATGGTGTACTTGAAGAAGAGGTGTATCTCGAACAACCACTGGGATACTTGAAGGGCAGAGAAGAAAAGAAAGTGTTGAGATTGAAGAAAGCTTTGTACGGACTGAAGCAGGCACCGAGAGCCTGGAATACCCGCATTGATGCATATTTCAAGGAGGACGGCTTTGAACAATGTCCCTATGAGCATGCCATATATGTTAAGAAAAAAGGTGATGATTTATTGTTGGTAGCATTGTATGTTGATGATTTGATTTTCATGGGGAATAGTGAAGAGATGGCACGAGAGTTCAAGAAGAAGATGTCAAGAGAATTTGAGATGACTGATCTCGGTTTGATGAGATATTTTCTCGGTTTGGAAGTCAGACAAGACGAAGATGGAATTTTTGTCTCTCAGGAGAGTTATGCGAAGGGAATACTGAAGAGATTTAAGATGACGGATTGTAACCCGGTTTCAACACCTATGGAACCCGGTACAAAACTTTCAAAGTATGATGGAGGAGAACGAGTTGATCCGAAAAAATTATAGAAGTTTGGTCGGATGCTTGAGATACTTGACGTGTACGAGGCCGAACTTGTGTTTAAGTGTTGGAATTATAAGTCGGTTCATGGAAGAGCCGAGCTATTCTCATTGGAAGGCGGCTAAAAGGATTCTAAGGTACATTCAAGGGACGATCACACAAGGACTTTACTATTCGAAGTCGGAAAATTACAGATTGAAGGGTTACTCGGACAGTGATTGGTGTGGAGACGTTGACGATAGGAAGAGCACGGCTGGCTATGTATTTTTCATGGGAAACACAGCGTTTGCCTGGATGTCAAAGAAGGAACCAATTGTGACTTTATCAACATGTGAAGCCGAGTACGTTGCAGCATCCTGGAGTGTGTGTCATGCAGTCTGGTTGAGGAACTTGTTGGAGAAGCTGAAGCAAGTTCAAGTCGGTACGACCGAGATACGGGTAGATAACAAGTCGGCAATTGAGTTAGCGAAGAACCCGGTTAATCACGAGAGAAGCAAACATATTGATGTCAGGTTTCATTTCATCCGAGATCAAGTGAAAGAGAAGAAGGTGGAGTTGAGTTATGTGACGAGCCGAGAACAAGTTGGAGATATATTTACAAAGCCACTACCGACGCTGCTGTTGGAGAATTGCAAGAAGATGATAGGAATGAAAGATGGAAGAAGTATTTAAAGTTTATGGGGGGATTTTGTTAGGATAAACGTTTAAATAAATATTATTTTATGTAGTTTGAATTTTAAAATGAGTAATATGGGTAGATAAGATATGAGGAAAGATAAGATATGAAAAGAGATATTATAGAAAGATATTAGGAAAGATATTGTTTAGATTTGAATTTGAAATTGTTTTAGGTTTAGGTTAATTTTGTTGCTTATAAATAGCATATTATGTAAAGGGATCTGCGTGCCTTTGGCAGACTATTATCAATAAAGAGAGTTTTCGCCCCTAGTAAATTTGTGTGTGTTTATGTTTGTGTGAGTGTACCAGTGTGTGTGTGTGAGAGAGAGGGCCTGTGAGATATCAGTTTATTAAATCACTGATATCAAATACATGTATGTAAGATGAAGTATCCAATACTTCAAAAGAAAGTTATTATTATGAATGTAACATTCTTGATTGTCGATTTCTATATGATTTAAACTCTTGACATTTTACATGGTGACACTTCAATCAATTTCTTATTAGTCATAACACTCCATCGATTAGAATCATTCATATAGTTTATCCTTTCTGATATCTCAGGCAATTTGTTTCTCCTATTTCCAGGATCAATGACTATTCCCATAAATTAAAACAAAACTTTTCAGCATGTTTTGCTCATACTTAAGATTTTTGAGAAACTTCTCATAAGGTTATCCATTTCATAATTACTTTAAGTCAAACATACTTAACTATGGAATTCATAAGTGATAGGATACTGAAAAATAGATATATCTTCTTAGTATAGCTAATAATAATTAATTTTTTTAAGTCATCATCAACCATACATTCTCATATCTGCACAGCCTTTGAATATCTCTCTGGTGTG
Source organism: Glycine latifolia (assembly GCA_013407115.1). NCBI lineage: Eukaryota > Viridiplantae > Streptophyta > Magnoliopsida > Fabales > Fabaceae > Glycine > Glycine latifolia. Next base: position 8,229,558 of record CM023943.1, read on the forward strand.
ATTCATCTTGGGTGTAACAATGAGATATAAACAATGTTGCTTAGGGATATAGAAACATGTATAATATCGTATTTGATACACATATCCTATTTGAGAAAGTTGTGTATCTGTCATGGAAAATGCGAGATGAAGTATCCATGGCTTCAAAAAAAACTTATGATTATGGAAATTTAATATAGCTGCATTTGAGATATAGAAGCATGTATAATATCGTATCTGAAACATGTATCGTATTTTTGCATCATAACAGGTGAGCAAATTGAGTATGTGTCATGGAAAAGCAGTTCTGATCCTTCTTCTGGGTACTTCACCGGGAGTCTTGAACGCTTGGATGCTCCAGAAGTGTTTTTCTGGTACAACAAAACAAAACCATATTGGAGAACTGGTCCATGGAATGGAAGGGTCTTCCTTGGATCACCAAGGATGTTAACTGAGTACCTATATGGCTGGCGTTTTGAGCCTAATGATAATGGAACAGCTTATCTAACCTACAATTTTGAAAACCCTTCTATGTTTGGAGTCTTGACCATAACTCCACATGGCACACTTAAATTGGTAGAGTTTTTGAATAAAAAGATATTTCTGGAACTTGAGGTGGACCAAAATAAATGTGACTTTTATGGGACATGTGGGCCTTTTGGAAGCTGTGATAACTCAACATTGCCGATTTGCAGCTGTTTTGACGGGTTTAGGCCCAGCAATCCTGAGGAATGGAATCGGGAAAATTGGATTAGTGGGTGTGTGAGGATTGTGCAACTAAACTGTGGCAGGTTGAATAATGGGAGTAATGTTCAACAAGATGGGTTTTTGGAGTACCATAACATGAAAGTGCCTGACTTTGCAGAGAGATCACTAAATGGAGACCAAGACAAATGCAGAGCAGATTGCTTAGCAAATTGCTCTTGCTTGGCCTATGCATATGATTCTTACATTGGTTGCATGTTTTGGAGTAGGGACTTGATTGATTTGCAGAAATTTCCAAATGGAGGGGTTGATCTCTTCGTTCGTGTGCCGGCACAACTTCTAGTTGTAGGTATGTTTTTCTTTCCTTCTACTCAGAATATTTTGGGGTTATTTAGTATAAAGTTCATTCCTCCTGGGAATGTTATGCTCAGAAAACTTGTTATCCATTTTTATGTTCTGTTTGTATTTTTTATGCAAAATTTTGGTAGTTAAAAACAAAAGAAAAATAAAGTATCACTTTCATAATTGGAGTGTTATTTTTATGTATCATTAACATTTACACAATCAGTCAATCATAGGGGAGGACTCTGACCTGGATAAGAGGGAGACAATCACAAAAAATAAAACTCATCTAATAATTATATATCATTAATTTTTATACAGGACATTATTTGATGTTAGGATACGTTAAAATACATTAATAATCTATCAAATACATTATGCCTTATCAAAAAAAAAAAAAAACCACATCTTTCTTACATGATTAATAATTACTAATTTTTCAAGATTTTTTTTTCAATGTATACTAACAAATATTCAATAAAAATTATCTTTCATCTTATTACAAAGTGTAGTCTTATTACTACAATATTAACTATAAAATATGAAAAATTAAAAATATCTTTTTTCACGTGTTGTGGTGTCTCCAGCCTTTGTCGATCATATCAATATCGTAATTTGTGAGTATAAAAAATGTTATTGTGTGTTTTCATAATTTGAAAATTATAAATATTTCAATCAATCAATCCAATGATACTTGTTTACATGAGATTTGAAAAATAAGAACTTCTTCAATTGCAAGAAAATAGAGTTTGAATATTGGATATTAGCAAAGCAAAAAAGAAATATGATTATATAATAACTAAAATTTAATGAAATATAATATTTAAATAAAATTTCTTAATAAAAAAGATAAATTACTATTAATTTTATAATTTAAAAATTTAGAAGATAAAAACTGATTACTAAAAACTAAATTTACCAATTAAATATTATCAAAGAAAAAAAAAGAAAACTCTTATTATATAATAACTAAATTTTGATAAAATATAATATTGAGATAAAATGTAATGACCCTGTATGCATCCGGTTTATTAACATTATCTTATGTTCTTAAGTGCAGTAATTACTTAAAGTAATTAACGAAGCAATGAAATAAATAAGACGTCATACAACACCAAGAAAACATTATGTATGGAATTTGATATACAACCCAGCCCCCTAGTACTATTACACAATGTACATACAGTACAAACTCATACTAGGTTCCAGTTATATACACAAAATAAAATTGAGCCAACAGGCTCGCATAAGACCCGCCTTCCACATTCTTTAACCCGTCCCGGCCTCTTGTCCGGAATCCTCAATCGGATTCACCGTACGACCCTTACTGGGTTCTTTTATCCCGGACCTCGTCCTCCGTTCTTTGGCTATTACCTACAATAAATATAATCCCCAACCGGGGTGAGATACAATCTCAGTAAACTCAGGGTTCTTGGAGACTTTTCTCCCCCTGGTTCACTTTCACAATACATAGCATTTAAATATGCATTACATATAACATAGTCATCCCGGCCTTCTAATAAAACAACAGTATAGTCATCCCAGCCTTTTATAAACATCACATGTACATAATCACACCAACGTGTCATTCCAGCACAGATATGCAAATTAGTCAACTAGGGCACATCACATGCACAAATGCATATCTTCCAGTGCACAGATATACAATTTAACCAACCAGTGCACATTACATGAACAAATGTAGATCTTCTCATGCACATCACCTGTACCCGTGCACAGATATACACATTCACCAGTGCATGTCTCATGCACTCAGACGTATATGAATTGCCGAGAAGCTCATTCCCGGATTAGTCTTACACTCTTATATATGGTCCGCTTCACTAGCCAGAGGGCTTCCTCAACCACAAAATAAACATCACAGTGTAAATCATTTACATGTATATTTCAATCAAAAAGCAGTAACACATAATTGAAATACACGCACTGCATCATACAATAATCATAACTTCCCAGGAGTATGATGGAACACAACCAAGGGATACAAACTCCCCAAGAATAGAGAGCTTACCTTCTCTGATCACCGCACTGGCTTTCTCAGCCTTGTGTTCACAACCACCGATATCTTCTTTATCACGCCCTACATCAGACAAGCAAGATATCAAGAACGGTTCTCAACCGTTTCATGAAAAGAACTCAGTTCTTTTCCAGATCTCAACCATAAACAACCAATTAGTGACTTGTAAACCCCACAAAGATCTATCTGGGCCAAACAAAATTCCAAAACCTAGAAAAGTTAGTTTCCAAAGTTGAACCTTCATCACAACAACCTCCTAAGTATACTTTTCCAAAGAAATATCACCCAAAACCAACCCTAACTTATATAGGTCATTTTTCCTCTTAAATCCAAACTTAAAGGAAACGGTAAAACTTATGTGTCTTACCTTAAAAACGTCAAGGAAGGCTTGTAGACAACTTCTCAAAGCTTGGATGTCCTTAAAGTGCCTTTTAACTCTTAAAGGTTGAAACTTTAAACTTCCTTTGGAGAAATGATCTCCTTGTCTGATGGTTTTCCCAACGAATAAAGGTTGGAAACTAGTTTATATGGTGATTCTCTTCAAATCCTATGTTGGATGTGAAGGTGTTTAGGTCAAGGATTGAGTATCTATGAAGCTTTTCTCACTTAACAATGGAGGAAAAAAAATGGAATAAGAGAGAGAAAATGTTTTAGCCTAGGCGGTGGTAATTAGATTACTACTGGAATATCCCACTCGTACATATCTTAAGTAGTCTAAAAGTTGACACGCGTCATATCGTAATATGAGAATCTTCCCGCGTCAAAATTACAATCAGGGAGTCAACACGTGTCACTTGTATACAATGAAAATGTAGAGATATTTGACTGCCAAATAGGGTCTACTATTTGGCAAGTCAATGTGTTATACCTCATATACATGTTACGTGTAACTACCCGGGTTCTCAAAACCCTACTGACACTGCCGAATAGGGTTTATATAGATGATACCTAACAAGCACTGTTCGTTTTAATCGATTACCAATGCTTATGTAATCAATTGCACAACATAAGGGCCCACCCTCAGTACTATACTACGTCCACGGTTCTGCCCTCCTCTGCCCTCATCCGATCTCCTTCGACCTAATCTGATTTCCTACCTTGGTACTCCACAAGTCCAAGGTTCCTCTCAACCATGTCCAGGTTCCTAACCTGGTAACTCTAGCAAAGGGTTTATGAACTCTTCCGGTCTCTCTATCCGGTAGCTCTTACAAGTCAACTAAAAACGAGCTCCTCCGAGCTCAACCGAGATCATAACTCGGTAACACATCCGAACTCATCTGAGATCACAACACGATCCCATATTTGAGAAGATGTTATATACACCCCCCCCCTTATGTACACCTGGTCGCACAAACCCAGATTTGTGACAGGGTCATTATATAAAATTTCTTTAAAAAATTACTAGTGATTTTAAATTTAAAAATAAAGTTAAGTAATAAAAATTAATTGCATAATGATTTAAATATTTTAAAAATAGAATAAATTACACAAACATTTCCTAATGTTTAAAAAATTACACGTGTCTCCCCTTCTTTTTTAAAATCTACCCAAACTTATTAATTTACTTTACTTATTTTTGTTTTATGAATGGGAAACTAAAAAAAAAAAAAGGAAACTAAAAGGATTACATCCTCAAGTGGGTCACATTGATGGCATCAGCCAACAAAAAGGGTGTTCAGTGAGGACGGTGATCCCAAGGGAGGAAGTTACAGTCATGAGAAGCGCCTATTTTTGTAAGCCACTCTGCGCAGGAATTGGCTTCGTGAAAAATGTGTTGTAGCTTGACATTCCAATCCAATTCCAAAAGCTTGTAAATGGAGAAAATGAGAGTAAAAGAAGGACGAACTACTGGTTTGCCATGGATGAGATCAATGCCATTTTAGAGTTAGTGTCACAAGTAATTAATTTCCCGAAAGCCATCATTCCAAGCTTTTCCCAGTCCTTTAAGCATGGCTGGTAGACGTGCCATAGTACCCAAAGAATCCTGATATTTAGTTGCCACAATGATCTCGAAATAAGCCTCCAAATCCAACTCGTCCAGGGTTACCAAATGAGCTACCATCAATGTTGATCTTTATTATTGTTGCTGGTGGAGGAGGTTCCCAGCTAACATGCTTGCAAGGTCTGAGTCGAACTTAATGGTGCATAGTTCTACAAATATTATCGAAGAGAGAATGAATTTGACTTAAAACGTGCCAGAGGTTCCTCCATTGTTGATCTCTAAAAATTCTTACATTTCTAGCCTTACACAGAGTGCCACAAGTTATTGCAAATAGAGTCTCGTTATGTCCTTTAATGTTGGAAATGAGCTAGTCAGAAACTTTTTTCGCAGCTTCAGATGTTTCCATACTATCATAGATGTATGGCAGTCGCAAAGGAGATGTAGAATCGTCTCTAGCTCACTGCTACATCTGTTACAAAAAGAATCCATAGAAAATTGTCTAAAGACACAAAATGCGTTAGTAGGAAGGCTACCATCAAAGGTAAGCCATAAAAATGGAGAATTTTCTCAGTTAATTGTTGTTTCCAGACCCAGGGCCAGTACTCTCTTTGTGGGATAGGAGATGGATGCTCGGCAGGAAGCCATCTATAGGCAGATTTGGAAGAATAAACATCATTTTTAGATTTCTCCCATATGTAACATGATCTATAGCATCATTGATAACAAAGTTTCACAGCTCCTCCTTCACCTCCAAAGGAATAATAATTTCCAAATTATTGAAACACCAAGAGTCATGTTGGTAGATATCATACAGCTTTAGATCTATGTCCTGGATGTTGATATAAGGAACTAAATGGCATAAGTAGTCTTCATCATGCCATTTTTCATACCATAAGGAAATGTCCCCTCTCCCAATACACAACTTTAACCCCAACTTGAGAATATTCGTAGCTTTGATTATAGAACTCCAAGTGTAAGATGCCTCTTTCACCTCCTCTGTGTGTAATATAGAGTCCCCATTCATGTAACAAGCCTCCAAAAGTGGAGCCCATATTTTGTCCTTGTCATGTATCATATCCCAAGTGTGTTACCTAAAAGGGAAATATTTATACACCTGGAAAAACGAATACCTAAACCACCCTTGGACATAGGGAGGGTAAAAGTATCCCATTTCACCCAATGGAAATGATCATTTCCCCAAATAAATTTGCGGACTGTTGAATCAATCTTGTCACAAACTCTCTCGAATCCACAAATTTTGCATAGTGTATATTGGCATAGAATTCAGGATAGGTTTGACTAAAGTGACTCTCCCAACTCTATTTAACATGCAATTTCATCTTCAAACCACCGACCTAGAGTTAATTTTTCCAGGATATAATTGAAATCACAATTCTTTACTCTACTAGAAAACATTGGGAAATCCAAGTATTTCCCTATTTGACTAGTATGCTAGAAATAAGGAATGGACATAACTTATCCAATTTCCCTATTTGACTAGTATTTCCCTATTTAGCCTAGAAGCATGACAAAACTCATCAAAAACTTATTTGACCAACCTAACTTGAGAGGCTTTTGCTTCTATAAAAAGTAAGCAATCATCTGAAAAAAATAAATGGGATATGCTAGGAACATTTGGAGAAATTTTGGCAGGCAACCATAAGTTATCGTGTACCTTCTGCTAGATCAACAAGGATAATTTCTCCATGCATAAAAAAAACAAATAAAAGGGACATTGGATCCCCTTGTCTAATCCCTCTATTGGGTTTAAAACTATCAAGCTTCTCCCTATTCTGAAAAACAATAGGAATACCCACAATTAATCAAGAGGGGGGGTGAATTGGTTTATAACTTGGTCTTTTTAAATTTTCTTTTCTAAATTAGAGTTAGGATCTTAATCACTTTAAACCAAGGAACCTTTAATTCAATGAATTCACTCAGCTCAAGGAATCAATGTCTCAAAACAGAACTTGTGAAGCAATGATAATAATTCAAAGAACCAATGAACAAGATAACCAAAAGAGATTAGAGAGTAGACAACCAACACAAGAATTTATAATGGTTCACTTCTCAAGAGAAGCTACATCCAGTTTCTAATCAACACTAGATTAGAATTCCACTATTGAAAATATCAGTTCTTACAAGCTTGATTACATTTACTCTTTATCAACCCTAGATAAAGAAAGGAAATCTAAAACCCTATTAGACACCTTAACAAGAATCAGAGAACACTACTCTGTTCTTCCCTAGAGAACACTACTCTAGTGTAAGCCTCAAGAACAAATTACAATAGCACCCAAATACAAAACAACTCAGAACAGAATTACACCCAAAGAGAATGGAGAGAAACAACCTGATGATCCAATGATTATGAATGCAAATGAATTACCAACAGTGTTGAATCATCTAATGAAACTTCAGAACTAGCTCTGCTATTCTTCTTTGAAAGAATCTTGCCTAAGTAATCAATGAAGAACTCATGTGATTTAAGAAGTGGGACAAGAGATTTGTATGCTCAGAAAAACTCTTTGAATCTTGGTGAAAGCTTGAAGGTAATCAGAAATTCGTAATTGACAAGTTGAAAAATAGAGCAAGCTTCACTCTTATTTATAATAAACTTTTGTAATTCACAATAATCAATTAAACGCGCCATATAATCGATTAAAACACTTATGTAATCGATTAAGTCACCATTTTAATCGATTAAAGTGTTCATGAGTTTTCTGGGTTTGAACAACTAGCAAAATAATCGATTAATACGAGCTATAATCGATTATTCCAGTAGCATTGCATTTCATAAAAGCTTGTGTAATCGATTACGAGAAATGGTAATCGATTATTGCAGTGAAACATGCTTTTCTGAATGCATTATGTAATCGATTACAATTCCTGGTAATCGATTATTCCAGTAGAACCATTTTTTCAAAAAGGCTTATGTAATCGATTACATTACTTGGTAATTGATTAAAGTGTTCATGAAAGCTTTTTCAGATTTGAAAATGAAGCAAATAATCAATTAATACGCTGTGTAATCAATTATTCCAGTGCATTTTGCATTTTTCCAAAAACAATGCTTCTTTGGTTCTTTTGTAAAAACATGCTTTGATTCTTAATTAAAACACTTAGGCAATTAAATGATTGAATGCATGCAATGCAAGGATCAACAGATTGGACTCTTTAACACTTAATTTGATTTGCAATCTTCCAAGGCATTCCAAGGCATGTGAAAAAGCACAAAACTATTATTCAAGTCCTAAGCTTTAAGCTTTAAGATGCCCCCCTATATCCAACATATTCCACTTCAAAGATAAAACTGTTGAGGTAGTACAATTCATTACGGGGGAGATAATATGGGGAGGGAATCCAAAGTCAGTTAGAGTAAGTCGCAAAAAATTCCAATCAACTCTATCATTAGCTTTCTCAAAATGAATTTTGAACATCACATAACCCCTCTTCCCTTTTTTTGGTGCATATGATGATGAACAATATCTATGAAATTAAAGCATTATCAGAGGTACCTCTTAGGAATAAAACTGTTTTGAAGGGGATCAATGAACTTGTCCAAATGAGGATGGATTCTATTCACCAAGACCTTGGTAATGACTTTGAAAAGAACATTGAACATGCTGATAGGGTAGAAATCCTTAAAAGACATATGAGCATCTATCTTGGGAATAGGTACAATGACAGTCTCTACAAGGCTAGGATCAGAGGTCCTTGTAGAAAATGCATTAGAAACGATGGTCCGTACATCAGCCACCACCTCCCAATAAGTTACAAGGAAGATAAGCTGGATGTAACACCCCGTAGGCCTCCGGTGCGTTAACATTAATAATATCAGTATAGCGCATAGGTATCATAAAATAATCGTCAGCGGAAGCGAAGAAACGTTTTTCTTGATCATTATGTATGGAATAACAATACTAAAATCACAGTTGAAATACATGCTGATCCAGTTTCTCCACATATAACAGAAAGACTAAAAACAAACTGTACAGGCAGATGCCAAAAACAATACTATGCTCAGGGAAAGTCACAAAAATACATATATAGCAGAGTTCTGTACATATACATATCAATGTCCATAATCCACACCACACATACCGTGGTGGTACAAAAGAATATCAGCCCTCCATGAGGGAGTACAGAACTCATCATCAAAATAAAAACAAAAGAGTCATCCAACTTCTAGCCTAGTCTCAACTGGGCCTCCTGCCCTGAGACTGCTCTTCTCTTCCAGAAATATCACCTGAAATCATGTAAGCCCCACACGGGGTGAGATAACATATCTCAGTAAGCTCAGGGTTCTCGGGAAATCATTCCCACCCTGGCCCACAGATTCACAAAGCACATATAAGGCAATCACATAACCAAATGGCCCATTGGCCCTCATAGCAATATATCAAGCATCCAAACATGGCGGATCTCATCAACGCCTGGCGGATCTCATCAACGCCCATACTCATATGGCAGAGAACCCTCAATGCCTAGCGGAGAACCCTCAACGCTTAAGTCATGGGCAGAGAACCCTCAATGCCCCCAGATCATAAGGCGGAGAACCCTCAACGCCTCAATCATAGCTCAAACAATTTCAATTGCATACATCTCAATACAAGTAATGCCATAGCCAATGCATGCATCATGAATCATGACCAACACTCCCCAAGAGTGTGGTGTGCAACCAAAGCGGGAATTCATCCCCAAGAAGCACTGAACTTACCTGGTAAGGGTTCAGCTCGCAACTCCTTCCCAGGTCTGTGGCTTCCACCACCAACAGTCTCAGAATCAATGCCTAATCAAGGCATAAGCAGTTTCATATCAAAACCATATCACACACATTCAATCACAACATGTATCAGATCATAAATCCCCTATCCTAGGGTTTATCAATTCTGCCCACACAAGGCTTTTTCTCAGACTCAACCTAATCATAACTAAGGCTTTGGCATCTCAACAGATAATCACAAGTGACCATTTCACAGGTCACACAGATAACACAGAGCCAAAATCCAAAGTCATCAGAATCAAAAACTGAAAGCTATTCCTTCATCTACTCAACGTCCTAAATAAGTTTCTCAACTGGACCCTGGGCTAATCCTAGCCCCAGAACAGCGTGGGTCACAAAACTCAGAAAACCCCAAAATCACAAAGACCCAAGAGAACTTGAATTTCTTACCTCACTGGCGACCCAGAAGACCTCAGAACTGTTTTACCCAAGCACTGGTGCCTGTCTCCTGCCTTGGGTCTCGCCTATCCTTGAGTTCTCTGAGGTTTCCACTCAAGAATCCCAACTCTCACTCACAAGGGATTTTAAGCAAAGAGATGAAGGATAATAGCTTTCTAATCGGTTCAATCAAGGTTAAAGGTCACCGGGAAGTGTTTAGGCTAGTATATAAGGTACTAAGGAGCTTGAAACATCCATTAATGGAGGTTGGAGGTCCAGGGAAGAAGAACCATGAGTTTTGGCCAAAAATTCGTGAAATGGCCTTTAAATACAAGGTCTGCCGACCTTCCCACGCTTCCAGCGTGGCTTCCCACGCCCCAGGCGTGGCTCTCCAGTGAAAATCAACTTTCTGGAGCACTTCCCACGCTCCAGGCGTGGCTCCCACGCCCCAGGCGTGGACTCCTTCAACTCTAATTCTGTCACTAATCCGTCGCTAATTCCATCACAAAATCCGTCGCTAACACTTTTCTGACGGAATATAGCAAATTTTAAACTTTCTTTCTTTTTCTCTTAATTATTAAACCTAGGTTATTATACTGGAATCCATCAATTACAACAGCTTTGTAAGAACTAGTGAAAAAAATTCCTTGTTTGACATTATCTAAGGTAACAGGTTGAAGGAGGCTATCAAAGAGGTACTAGTCCTCTTGAGGAATACGACTCTCAAGGTTAGACTGCTCATTGTATTGGAAAAGTTGTTTAAAGAAAATCAAGACCTCTCTCTTTAGCATATCATCATCATTGCACCAAATGCCACCAATTTCGAAAGCAAAAAATTTATTTCTTTTTCTTCTAATAACAAGTTGAGTATGGAAAAAATTTAGTATTCTTGTTATCAAATTTTATCTAATTCTCCCTTGACTTTTGATACCACAACATCTTCTCTTGATGAAAAACTTGATTATATTGAGCCTATAGCTGCCTTTCTAGAATGATAAGATTAGAATAGGGGTAGACATCCAATTGTTTGTGAACTCCTTTAATTCTAGCATCAACTTGTTGTTTTCTTCTAAAAATGTTGCCAAAGATCTTTTCACTGAACTCGGTAGACTCTTTTTTAATAGATCCAAGTTTTTTGTTAACAAGACCATCAATGGACCTCCATGTTTGTTGACCTGAGGGGCATAATCAGGATGAGAAATCTAAACTTCCTGAAAATGAAAGGATTTAATCCTTTTGCTTCTAGCTCTTAAACAACTAAGAAGCATAGGGTTATGATCAAAATTATGCATGGTAAAAGTTCAAGGAGTGCATGAGGGAACTTAAGACATCAGTCTGAGTCCACTAAGCATCTATCAAGCTTTTTCCTAATGTGGCCATCTGTCTGCATATTCTTCCTCCAAGTGAATCAGCCTCCAACAATATCCATATCCATCACCCCACACACATTCATCATATCTACCAACTGACAGGCACAAGAGTATTTAAAAGCACCTCCTGATACATCAGAAGGTAAAAGGATTTCATTAAAATCATCAAACAACAACCATGGGCCCAACATTTGATTTCTCATGTCCATCAGGTGCTCCCACAAGTGAATTGCTTTACCGCACAATATCTCTTTTCTTGATGGAAAATGAAATAACTTGACTCATAATATGAGTAAGAGAACAAGAAATGTTCAAGGAAGAAGATAAGACCCAGATACCTCAAGAATGACCTGTAGCTTCTTGAAGAAACACATATATGAAGCAAAGGCTATTCTAGAGAGTCTCAAACTTAGCAAACAAACCATGAGTTTGAAAACAAAGAAACATAGAAGGATGATAATAGTTCACAATGTCACATACTTGGCACCAGCAACTCTTCCAAGGGCACCTCTGACATTTCTGTGCAATCATAGAAAAGTCTTTAAACACATTCATTTAAAGCATGGTAACCAAACTTGGTGGTTCTACATTGTAGATTGGCCTCCCAAGGATGTTTCTTGAACCATATCATCCTGGCCAGATAACTGAGAATCATCATCCTTTATCGACATCTCCATAGGTTGACTTTGATCATTCTCCTTGTCAGTCAATATAACAAACCTATTGGGTGAGACTGCTTGCATAGGATTAGTTGACTTAGCACCAACGCCCACTTTAGCCATATGCTATAGAGGGTGATCATCAATGATGTAGCTTGTTTATTGGGCACTTCAATATTATCTTGTGTTCTTGGTTATTTTTTAAAGCATAGGCCGTATCACTTCAAGCACATTTACTTCTCTATTTAGAATTTGGAATCTTATCTCTTGATGGTTGCACCACATCCACTTGAGTCACATATTTAGGAAATTGAGGTAACTAAATAATAGGAATATCTTTCCTAGCTCTTTCCTTTCATTGTCATTAATTCATCGCTGATTTTTAGGCCCCATATCTTTATTTCCCCAATCTTGTGTTTTTATTTGATTTGTTGCGAGATTTACATTTAACAACTAGCCAATCCCTATATAATTGTTCTTGCTCTTGATTGGTTTTGTGCCCCTCATTCTCGCCCTCATTATTGGCTTTAACATTCCCATTATTGACATCAGTAGACATGGGCCCAACATTAACTGTCGTCAGATCCTCTATAGGTTCTTTCTTCTTCCCTTTAGTGCCACCATGAGTATTCGCAAGAGTAGGATGATGGATGTCTACATGTACTGAAGTAGGGCATTTTTGAGCCAAATGACCATAACGACCACATGAGGCACAAATGTGGTGTAAACCTTCATATTCTACTTTATACTAGTGACCCTTTAGCCAAACCTTCCTCGCAACAAGTTTGTCAGAATCAATTTGCACACAAACTCTCGCAAAGCTTCCATGTCTTATGTCTAGGGCATTTGAATCAACACTAATAGGATTGCCAATGGCCACTGCCAAAGCCAAGAGGATGCTTTCATCATAATAAAAGGTTAAGGCCACGAAATCAAACCCACACTAGGTTTTCATCAATCTTTGCCGCTGTGGAGATAAAATCCTAGGACCAAGTATGAATTGTTAGGTAATGATCAAAGATCATCTAGGGGCCTTCCTCTATTACATTCGTCCTATATGCTTCAATGTCGAACTTGACCATATAGAAATTTGTCCAATATATATCCAATATGTCAAAGCTTGTCATCCGTTTCCAGGTCTTGTTTAGTCTATCCATCATCATATGGTACCCAATAATTTTCCTTAGAAGCTTCACAACCAGTACATTCTACCATGGTGCACAACCCATCAAACAATAAATTTTCTATATCCACCATACCATAGGATTCAAACGGTTGTTGTTCTAAAAAACAATCATTACCAACATCTGTTGAATCAAATCCACTTTTTGTTGCAGAGTCGGGGCTGCTTTGTTGCCCTTCACTTTGTCCTTGAAAATAATGTTTACCTCCTCCTCTACACCGTCCAAAGGCTCTTTGCCGCTGCCACCATATCCCATCCTAATTTCTGAGAACGCATAACCCTAAATTGCATTCATCTCTCTATAATCCATATTCAGTATTAATTAACTTATTTAGTTTTTATTCTGATTTCTTTACTTAATAAAAAATCATATTTTAAAAAATAAATAAATAATACTAATATATTAATTTTTAAATGAGAAAAAAATAAGGGGAGCAAGGTCCCCTCCTCTTAACCTCTGTCCGTCCCTATATATATAATTGTTACTATGAATTTTATGATAGTAATTGTAAATGTCAAAGTTGCATATTAATGTAGATACATTATTTACTGTAATAATTAAAAGTAAAAAGTAAAAGAAACCTTTTGTTTTCCACATGTTATCTCCCTAATGTATTCAATAATATGCAACAGCTGGTGGTAAAAAGGAAAAAGATTACAAGGGATTAATTATTGGCATTACTGTGGCAATTGGAGCATTAATCATAGCTGTCACTGCATATCTTTTGTGGAGGAAGTTTACTCCTAAGTATACAGGTAAAGTTGCCTTATTTCCGTTTCTTAAATAAATTCAAGAGCACTCACATAAATACTCAGATAAATTTGCATGTGAAAATTCAGTAGGGTAGTCAAGAAAGAACACAAGATTAGGGAGGAAGGTATCATTAAAATTAACGAGGAACATTTTTTAAAGGACAACTCTTACTTTAGTTGCTTTTTTTCTCCTGTTAGGCTCTCATCAAATATGTTTGTGAAAGTTTTCCTGAAATTCTACAACTTGTTCTAAATAGAAACCATTTAACTAATGCAAGAAAAGATATCATGTTTGACCATTGTTTGCTACCACCGAAGGGGATTTTCAACGGCTGCATTTTGTTTTTTTCTTCTTTCGCCTCGCCACCTCTCCTCCCTCTTTTCCAACGATCTCTTTGAGGCTGAAAACTCTATCAACGACTTCAACTTCATGGATCAGTAACTATCCTCTTCATCTTTATCAAGAGATCAATCAAAACATCAATCATAACAATCCCTCAAAGTAAAACCTTTCCTTTATCCTTCATAACACATACAAAGAAACAGCCTTTTCCCATTCTCTCGCACCAACATACCTTTCAATGAGATTATAAAATAAAATGGGGGGAACCTCTATTATTCTGAGTGTGTGGGACTATGAGATGTGGTTGAAGTTGAAACCCACATTTTTGTGAGCACCCCATTTGAAAATCTACCACAAAGATTGAACCTTTTCAACCATGATGCACTGGGATTGGAGAGCTAGTATGATTTGCAACACATCTGAAGGTCCCAACTCCCAACACGAGAACCTTAATTATTCTGAGTGGTTTGGGGGATTGCGCGTGTGTGTGAGAGAGAGAGCAACAAGTGGTGGGGTTTAAAGGAATAGCTAAAGTGGAAAAGGAAAAGGGTTGAGAGTGGTGACACTGGTCAAAGGGTGGAAAAGTTTGAGAGAGGAGAAAGAGGTTATGATAGAGTGCTCAAAGCTACACTATCACTACTTCTAAGAAAATATTATAAAAGACTAGAGAAAACTATAAAGACTTAAACAAAATAAAATTATGATTTCATTTATTGATACCTCAATAGGGTGCAAACATTACAATATATAATAAGCATACTGAATGACAACCGCATACTTGTCATTATAGTATTTTAGAAAATACAAAAATAAAGCCAATATTAAAAGGATAATATCAAAGTTATTTAATGTTAAAACTGGTGGAGGACAGTGTGGAAACAACAGAGGGAGGGGAGAACATGGAAGGAGTGCAGACCACTGATGCGGAGATGGCGCAACATGACCAGGAGGTGCAGGTGGAAAACCCTATCCCAACCGCAATTAATTCTGGAATTAATGTAGAATCATCCCAGGAGAAATTTGTGCGATCTAATCAATATGGAAAAGATTTATTTGGCCCCTGGATGCTGGTAAAAATGGCTAACTAGAGTAAAAATCGTATGATTTTGGTTAATCTAGAAAGCATGAAGTTAATGTGGAAAATATCATTGGCTCCAAAAATAATAGCGAATTTCATGGCTCTCATTATTCTGCTTTAAATGAGAATATTGAGAACGTTCAAGAAGCCATTGAAGAGGATATTTCGGTTATGGAGGAGGCACGTGCATAATGGAGATGATCCAAAATTTACGGAAGTAAATGCTAAGGGACCCACAAATTAAGAGGAATCCGCCAACGACTCTAGGGCGTAAGCATCATGCGCAACAAACAAAAGGTCGTGGTAAGGAGAGTCAGGTTTCAAAAGGTTACCACGTGCATGGAGTACGTAAAACAAACATGATGTCTTGAGGAGTATGAAACCGAAAATTACTGCTGACAACATGGAGAAGGAGAAGATGATGGAAGAGGCCCGAAAGAGGAAGGACGAAAACAGTATTTAGATATCAAGGAGGATCATATATTTCATATGATACGAATCATGTACAAACATAATGGAGATAAACTATGGTATGAAAGGTTGGATAAAAGCTTTGTGGAGAAAACTAAAAGAGAGCTCGAGAAGAATAAGAAGGCTAAGGACACAAGAAGTCTTGTGGCAATAAATACACCAATTGATGAAATGGATTTATCTACACCTAAGGATGCTAAGGTTGAGGCAGTGAGCGATAGCCATATTGTGACTAACAAACAGACCATGTCTTAATGAATATTATCACATGGAATTGTAGGGGAACAAACTCTAAAGGATTTAGTTCCCTTATAAAGGACTTATCTAAAGAGTATGATTATGCTCTATTTTTTCTTTTGAAAACGCATGCAACTAGTGTGCAAGCTAGCTGAACAAATTTTTCCGCGAATGGATTTCGATGGCAAGTTCGTTGTAGTTGCTCAAGGCCAATCAGGGGGGATTTAGTGTACGTGGAAAACAAATATGTGGCAGGTAGAGGTTGTTCAAAGTGGAGACCAATATGTGCACATGAGGGTGGGATGGAAGAGACAACAAAGATGGCTTCTTACCATTGTCTATGGTAGCCCGTGAAATATAACAAATCACATTAGAAGGGGTTGAATAATGTGTTAATCAAAATATAAAACATTTTCAAAATGAAAGATGTTATAATAAACAAGTTTATACCATCCTCGTCGAGTGACAAAAGGTGGACTATGAGCCAATGAGATATAAAAAATTGTCTTTCAAAAAAAAATCTTGTGTGCAGAGCGTGACAGTAATGGACAATGAACAACTATAATAAGTTAATGAAGAGCATTAAAAATACTTCATTTTATATTGGTTCACTCAACCTGAGTTACGTTCAGTTTTCCTTTACCAACCAATAAAGGATTCAACTCTTGGCATAAATAGAAGTTTGATATAGAATCAAGGATCCTTTACAATACTCAGAGTGGATTTACAACAAGGATCTTATCTCTCACTAATACTTTGTATACTACAAAAGATGAACTCTTTTAAGCTCAGTGTGTTTCTCAACAAGTGTTCTTCTTTTCTCTCATTTCTTGATTCACGACTCTTGTCTTTCTATGTACGTTCATTTTTTCTTTCAATCTTTGATGTTTTGTTTATAGGTAGAGAGAAGCTTGTAATTGGGAAGATTATCTTCGAAATTGAATGTTATGACAGTTGTACAAATTGATCTTATTTCTTGAATTAAGCGGATACTTCACATTTATGTCTGATAGGATCAAGACTTTCCATAATTGTCATTCATAACTCAATATGACCGTTAAACATATAAAAGGAAATAAAAGATAGTTTCATAGATATGTTTCCTTTAAAATAGAATCCTATAAACTAAAATAAATAAAATAGAAAATCAAATAAAGTGCTTATTCCACTCGTTGTTTGGATGGACTGGACGAGTACTTCATGCTTCTAGTAGGCGAGTTACCCAGTAATTGATAAGTCTCCCTTGGTGTTGCTTCTAGTTATTTAAATATGTTGTCTTACATGCAAAAAAGTGGTTAACATGAATTTATATATGTTTGTTTTCATCAAAACCGTAATAGATGTCTAGGTCGTCCAGTGATGGATCGTCTAGTGTCTAACAACCTGAACCTGCAAAAGAGAAAGGGACTTTGGATGACCTTGATGGAACTTAAAGAGAGGCTTGGATGGTGGCAAGGGACTTCAACACAGTCCTTGATGTACATGACTATAATGGTGGTTCTCCAAATCCCGCATGGAGAGGCACAAGTGACATCAAAAAATTTTCACAAGATTGTGATCTTATTGATGCGGGTTCCAAGGACCCGCTTTTACTTGGATGAGAGGCAGCTTAATGGAGAGACTTGATTGTGACCTTATTAATATAGCTAGGCAAATCAGATTTTCAAATGATGTAGTATTCCATTTACCATCTTTTTAAATTTGATCATCGTGCCTTGATGATGAATCTCTTCCCCGTCTAGGCATGATAACAAAAAGAGAAGATCTTTCAGGTTTGTAGTAGCGCGGATTACTCATTTAGAGTTTAAACCTTCCCTTAAGAATTTCTGGAAAGGAATGTGAATTGGATAGAAAAAGTTAACAAGCTTCAGGAGGCTCTTCGTGATTGGAATAAGGAGGTACTTGGAGACATTTTCAAAAAGAAAAGGTGGCTCTTAATAAAAGCAAGATATTTGGCTGGAATACCAGGAAGTTCTAAGACTGAAGGAACTCTTATGGTTTCAAAGATCGAGAGCCAAGTGGATATCCTTTGGGGACCGCAACAAAAAATACTTCCATGTAGTCATTACTATTAGGAGGAGAAAGAATACTTTTGAGGCCATTCAAGACCAAGATGGAAATTGGGTGGCTAATGGCAACAAGTTGGAAAGGTTAGCGAATAACTACTTTTGTAATCATTTTACTGATGATGTTCCTTTTAGTACTTATTGGTTGCAAGGGGGTTTTCCAAGACTTTTGGAGAAGCAATTACAAAGTATTCAGGATGGTGTGTCCAATTATGAGATTCAAAGGATTATGTTTGCCATGGGAAATTACAGGGCACCAAGGCAAAATAGGTTGCAAGCAATGTTCTATAAGAGTAATTGGGATACTATTGGTGGGGAGGTGTGCAATCTAGTCAAATCTATTTTTGATGACCCTCGTCAGGTAGAGATAGTCTATGATACTCTCATTGCCCTCTTTCCAAAGGTAGAGCTTGTCACCATTTTGAAGTTATTCAGACCTATCAACATTTGTAATATATCCTACAAGATAATTATAAAGATCCTTACTACATGCCTTTGAGAAGTGATGGAGGTACTTCTTAACCCTTGTCGATGCATTTTTATCCCTAATATTAGTGATAACATTATTATTGCTCAAGAAGTGATGCATTCCATAAGAAAAAAAGGGTGAGAAGGGTTGGATGATGATAAAAGTTGATATAGAAAAAACTTATGATAGATTGAAGTGGGATTTTGTTGTTGATACCCTGAAAGATTGGTTTGCCTAAGAGTTTTGTGCAGTTAATCAAATATTGTATCTTAACTAGTAGGATGCAAATTTTGTGGAATGGTGAGAAACTTGAGAGTTTCAGTCTTGGAAGAGGAGTCTGCCAAGGGGATCCCATTTCACCTTATTAATCTTGAAGTAGATCAAAAGATGTAGGACCCAATCTACGTATCAAAAGGAGGACCTAAATGTGTCTCACCTTGCTTTTGTTGATGATCTACTTTTGTTTGCAGAAGCAATTGTTGGATAGGCTGATATTATAAAAGATGCTAAATGTTTTTTGGGCAGGTTCTAGCTAAAAGGTGAGCTCTAAAAATACTATAATATTCTTCTCTAGGAAATTGGCAGACAAGAGAGAGTATTGTCTCAGAGTTGGGCTTTTAATCTACTTCAGACCTAAGGAAGTACCTGGGGGTTCCCCTCCATCACAAAAGGGTATCCTCTCAAGACTACACATATTTATTGGAGAAAATTGATCAAAGACTTAGCAACAGAAAGGTGAATTGTCTATGAAAATGATATGAATACTTCACATTTAACCAAGAGGGGGGGTGAATTGGTTAGACCTTGGTAAATTAAAAATTTCTTTAATCAAAATCAGAGTTTGTAGGATCTTTATCACTTTTCAAAACCAAGATACCTTATTCAATCAAGTAGCTCAGCCCTTAAAATTCAATGGATCAAAACTGACTTTATAGGATAAGCAAATGAATCAAGAAATAGCTTAAATGATGATAGTAGATATTCAGAATCAATACACAAGCAATTTATACTGGTTCACTTCAAAACCATGAAGTTACATCCAATTTCTTTCAACCAACACTAGGTTGAAGTTCCACTATTTAATTTTCTGTTCTTACAAGCAATTACAATGTCTCCCTTTATCAACCCTAGATAAAGTCTGAAATCTAAAACCCTATTAGATTCTAAGAGACAAGAATCTGAGAACATTACTCAGATCTTCCACCTAGAGAACCCCCTTCTCTAGTTACAAGCAAGAACCCAATAACAATAGCAAATTACAAGAAAATAATCAAAACGAAAATTACAACCAGATTAAGGAGAGAAACAACC
Source organism: Glycine latifolia (assembly GCA_013407115.1). Taxonomy (NCBI): domain Eukaryota; kingdom Viridiplantae; phylum Streptophyta; class Magnoliopsida; order Fabales; family Fabaceae; genus Glycine; species Glycine latifolia. The sequence continues at coordinate 8,249,668 of CM023943.1, forward strand.
TGATGATCCAATGTATGCAATGCAAAATGAAGTTACCAAATCAGGTTGAATGTTTAAAACACAAGAAGCACAACTTTCCTTAATCTTGAAATGGTTTCAAGCTCCAAGAGTGACTCAAATACACATGATCAATATATCATGGAGCTAGACACAATCAAACCCTCAGAAAACAATTAAGAATGCTCACAAGACTGTTTAAGCTCAGAAAATTCGAATGGGTAATGTTCCACACAGTTAGAAAAATAGCTGAGCCAAGGTTCTATTTATAACAGAAGTTTATAACCGCCAGTAATCGATTAAGACGCGCCATATAATCGATTAAATTACCAAGGTAATCGATTAAATTGCCATTTTAATCGATTAAACTGTTCATGTGTTTTCTGGGTTTGAATAACGAGCAAAATAATCGATTATCTCGAGCTGTAATCGATTATTTCAGTAAGAACGTATTTTCCAAAAAGCTTATTTAATCGATTACGAAACCTGGTAATCGATTAAGACAGTGCAACATGATTTTTCCAAAGCATTGTGTAATCGATTACGAAACCTTGTAATCGATTATTTCAGTAAAAACTTGATTTTTCCAAAGGCTATGTAATCTAAAACAAATCACAAAGATCCTGAGAACCCTACTCATATTTCAACCCTAGAGAACCTACTCTAGAAAGTTTGAAAAGAAACACCTTGATATATCACAACAGAATTTTACAAAAAAAAATTCTAAAGAAAGATTCAAGAGACACAACTTGTGATCCTTCAATGTATGAATGAATGAATGAATTTACCAATCAATCAGGTTGTATGAAATTCAATGCTCAGAATCAAACTCTTGAAAAAACTTCTTTTCTTATACACATTTATTCAAAAACTCATAAATATTGATCTCACAAGATGTGTTTCACATTCAGAACAAATCAGAATCTTGGACACTTAGAAAGCTTAGTATCTTTTGGGTAAGTCACACATATGCTCAGAATAATTTGTTCAATGTCTATTTATAAAGAGTTGACCGATAAAGCTTTATATAAAATTGATTTAACTAAAAGTAATCGATTAAAATGATGGTGTAATCGATAATTTTACCATATGTAATCGATTAAAATACCAAGTAATTGATTAATATGTTCTTGAGCTTTCTGGAAAAGTTTTCATGAACAAGATAATCGATTAATACACAATGTAATCGGTTAAAGCAGTCTTCATGTATGTAAAATAAGGTGTGATAATCGATTACATAAGACTGGTAATCAATTAAACAAGTAAAGCTTAAAATATGAATTATGCATGTGTAATCAATTATTGATTATGGTAATCGATTAAACCAGTACTGCATCAAAACTAAAGAACTAAAATAATCGATTACATAACATGGTAATCGATTAAAGCAGTAATGCATCAAAACTAAAGAACTAAGATAATCGATTACATAACATGATAATCAATTAAAGCAGTGATGCATGATTTTCATATTTCACTATGTAATCGATTACAAGAAGCTTGTAATCGATTAATATGTTCTTCATAGCTTTTCCAGATTTAGAACAAAGGTACTTAATCGATTAAAACATTGTGTAATCGATTAAAGCAGTAAGTTTTCATTTTTCCAAAAACTTAACCATGAGAACTTGTATTCTTCTAAAATCATTTGAACAGCATTAGTACTTTAATCAAAAACATGTATGCATGAGAATGAGAATGCAAATGCAATGCAAGGATCACAAGGCAATGAATCTTGAACCAGTTAGACAAATTACAAATGCCTTCAAATTGATTGGGCATGTAAAAAGCTAAAACAACAAGCCATTACTTCATCCTTGCTTTAATCTTCTTGCAACTCCCCCTAAATCCAATAGTTTAGTGATTAATTGATTTCAGGTTGGAGCAGTTTGCCCATCCCCCTCAGCAAAAAAAATGAACCCCACCTATTTGGGCTTGGAGAAGCCCATCCTATCATTGTCGGTGGGTTTACTTTGACCTTTCCCTCAATGTCCTTAACAGAATGGGCTTAGTTTTTTTGTTATTGAAAAATTGATTGATGGGGAAATGGATAAAAAATAGTGGAAAATCATATTGGTCACATGAAATAAAAAAAGTTGGGTTTTTTGATTGAATGGTGGGAAAAAAAATTGAAACATGGGTGGGGCGAATCATGGAATTGAATGGAGCCAAATGATAATATGTTTGGTCAATGGTTGGGATAAAGCATAATAGTTGGAGGGTGACGAATATAAGGCTATTTTGGTATAAAAAAAGGCCAAATAAAATGATGGGCCTTTTATAAGGATATTGATTATGAGGAGAAAAGGTAAGCTTGAATGAGTGTATGTGGGCGTTGAAAATTTGATGCGTGGAAGTTTGTAGCAGAGTTAAAGGAAAAAAGGCATACGGGGAAAAAGACAAAAAAAAACATGAAAAGGATAAGGCAAGTGGTGATTGGAGGAGTGGAGTTGGAACAAATTGTGCTTCTTGGCAATGGCTAAGATTGAGAGAAAGTAGAAAGTGGATGGATGGTTGAGATTTGAGCAGAGGTTCTCAGATAATGATTTTGTTATGAAAGTTCATTCAATTTCATTAGAAGCAGTTCAATCGAATTAACCCTTAAATTAATTGAAACCACAAACCTAATTGAAATATCATCCAAATAATTTGTGATTAAAATTTGAAATTAGGAAATGAATCCATAACCTAATCCATTTTCAATCCTAAACACATTCATAATCATGAAAATTGAATAGAGGATTGAAGAAGAAAGTGAACATTTACACAAAATTTGAAATATCAAACTCGAACTCAAATTCTCCTTGCTTGGGCTTGGATCCTTGGACTGATTTATTATTTAGCATTCCATGATCATCATCAATGAAAGCCCCATGAAATTAGTGCAAGAAAATGGAAGAACAGAAATGAAAATGAAGAACAGTGAAGAACAATGAAGAATAATTGAGAGAAAATAAGAGAAAAGGTTTTAATTCTAAAAACTTCTAAAAGTCACTACAAAATTTGTTTTTGCTAAAATGAAGTGTGTCCATCCAAATAACTAAAATCACTAAAATATAGTGACTTAGTCAGTAGGAAAGGATGGGCCATAATTGAGCCCACCATAATTGAGCCCAACAAATCTAACTAATTACTAATTATACCAATTTTGCAGCCCAAAATTTAAGTGCAGTGGTTCTGACTTCCAAGCCTAAAATGACCCTCAAAATGACAGGATTGGCCTCGTCTTATTTCTGAAAAACTTGTATATCTTTTCCTTATCTTTCCAAGGACTACTCATATGCACCATTTGGATTTCTGTAGAGCTCTCTAGGTCCTGCACAAGGAAGATAGGTCAAGTAAGCAAAAACTCCAAAAATATGCAACAATTATCAATTAAGCCCACTTGTTTGCCTAAGGCAAAAAATGAATTAGAATGGGAAAATAAAAGTCCAAGAGAAGTCAAATAAGCTAAGAAGAATAGAAAAATATTAAACTAAAAATACTCAATCAGTACCTAGTCACAGATCTCCTTCCATCCAAATCTGCAACATAGTCAAATCTAAGTAACCAGAGAGAGTAAAGGATATGTCTCCATAGTAGAGGAGTCCAATATCAATTGTACCCTTAAGGTATCTAATGTACGTTTCACAACTTGTCAATGTTCCTGTAACGACCTAATTTCTAAGTTGATTTTACTACTAGTAATTTTTTTCT
>CM023943.1:8253460-8264800 GCA_013407115.1 Glycine latifolia
TGCTTTGTTTTATTCTGTTCTTCATTGTATTGTTCTTAATTAGGATTGGCCGTTCTATTAAGATTCTTAGGGTTAGGATTCGCAATAGGGATATTGGGATTCTAGTTTCTGAAATGAGTAAAACAACAATTCATACATTACCTAGGGATAGGAATGCATAGTTGCAGAATTTGTAGGATGTATACTCTTAATGCTTGGTTTAATAGGGAATCACTAAGGGATTAGGATTTCTAGTTATACTAAAGGGTTAAATTGCTAGGGGATTAGGATTTAGCTAATTATGTAAAAATACATCAGCTGAGCAATTAGAAATAATTCAATTTAGTAATCAATTCAAGTATAAGAGGTAGGGATCAAAGTGGAATGTGCTTTAACCACAATTATTTATCGTCACTGCATCAAAATCAATTTAAATTTAGTTTGTGTTCTCGTTAATTTTCTGTTATTTAATTTAAGTTACGTAATTACACAAACTCAACCACTTCTCCCAATTTATTATTTGTCTTCCAATCTCTAAGACGTTAAGTTACAATAAAATTGTATTCAATCCCTATGGAGACGATACTTTACTTAATGACTTTATTACTTGAAACGAACGGTACACTTGCCGAATTCGCAACAAGTTTTTGCTGCCGTTGCCGGGGATTGTAATCGCCAATTTTGGAGTAACTTTAATCTTCGTGATTGGAATTTCTTTTGTTACTAAACTGCTTTTCTTAGTTTATGCGAGGTATAGTTAATCCTGATCATCTGCAATACAATCCTGAAATAGAAAAAACTATTAGAAGAAATGGGAGACTAGCCAGAGAAAGAGAAAGAGAAGCAGAAGACTCTGATTGTGATTCAATCTCTGAATTAGAATCAGAAATGGCTGACCGAGGAAATAATCAGGCAAGACCAGAAGATGAACTGATGAAGGATATTCTGGCTCCATTGTTCACTAGACAAAACTCTAGTATTGTAAGACCACCAATTGAAGGAAATCACTTTGATATTCATCCTTCCTTGATCACATTGGTTGAACGCAGCCAGTTTGGTGGGGAAGATAATGAAGACCCCCATGATTTCATTGACAGATTTTTGAGAATCTGTGATACCATTAGACACCAAGGGGTGTCAGATGATGCTATAAGATTGAGGTTATTCCCTTTTGTTGTTAAAGGGAGAGCACTTAGATGGTTGGATAGACAAACCTCAAATAGCATAACCACTTGGGAAGAATTAGTTGCAAAATTTTTCTCTCAATACTTTTCAATGGATAAATACAACCGGCTGGTAAATGAAAGAACTGTTGTCTAGGAATGTTTAAAAAACTGCATATTAATATTCCATTTACTGAAGCTTTAGCTAATATGCCTAACTATGCAAAATTTATGAAAGAACTGTTGTCTAGGAAACATAAATTGCAGGAATGTGAAACTATTGCACTTACTGAAGAGTGCAGTGCCATAATACAGAGAAAGCTGCCACCGAAGCTTAAAGACCCAAGCAGTTTTAATATTCCAATTGCAATAGGGAACATTAATGTAGGAAGAGCTCTATGTGACCTGGGGGCATGCATAAATTTAATGCCTTTGTCAGTTTGTAGGTCCCTAGGAATCTCTGAATAAAAGCCCACCAGAGTTTCTCTACAACTTGCAGACCGTTCTTTGAGAAAGTCTACAGGAGTCATTGAAGATGTTCTAGTAAAAGTAGATAAGTTTATTTTTCCTGCAGATTTTATAGTTTTAGATATGGATGGTGAAAGTGAAATACCACTTCTTTTAGGTAGATCATTTTTAGCCACTGCTAGAGCTTTAATAGATGTAGAGAAAGGTAAACTAGAACTTAGGATGGATGATGAGTCTATTACTTTTAATGTTTTTGATGCTATGAAAAATCCATCTGATAAGCATGATTGTTTTAGGCTAGATGTTTTGGATAATGTAACTCATGCAGGTCAAACAGAGGAAGAGGAACTTAAAGAAGTGCTAGAAATTCGGAGCCAAGAAACTGCACAAGAAGAGTTGGAGATAGCCATGGAGGTGCTGGAAAAGAAAGAAGATGACATCCCAGTTGGAGCACCAAAAGTTAAGCTGAAAGAGTTACCGGAGTCTTTGAAGTATGTGTTTCTAGGTGAGGAAGAAACATACCCAGTCATTATCAACAGAGGGCTGGAATTTTATGAGGAAGAGCAGCTGTTGAAAGTACTCAAAGAGCATAAAACTACTATAGGCTGGTCTATTTCCGATTTGAAAGGTATTAATCCCTCTTTTTGTACTCATAAAATTCTTATGGAAGATGATATGAAACCAATGAGGCAACCACAGAGGAGACTTAACCCAACTATGAAAGAAGTGGTCAGAAAAGAGGTGGTTAAGTTGTTAGATGCAGGTATGATTTATCCAATTTCAAACACCGCATGGATAAGTCCAGTTCAGATCGTCCCTAAGAAAGGTGGGATGATAGTCATTCAAAATGACAACAATGACTTAATCCCCACAAGAACTATCACAGGCTGGAGGATGTGTGTGGACTATAGAAGGCTTAATGATGCAACCAGAAAAGACCATTTTCCACTTTCTTTTATGGACCAAATGCTAGAAAGGTTAGCTGGTCATGATTATTACTGCTTCTTAGATGAATATTCTGGGTACAATCAAATTCCAGTAGCACCAGAAGACCAGGAAAAGACAGCCTTTACATGTCCATTTGGAGTGTTTGCTTACAGAAGAATGCCCTTTGGCCTATGCAATGCGCCTGCAACATTTCAAAGGTGCATGCTTTCTATTTTTTCTAACATGGTAGAAAAAGGTTTAGAGGTATTCATGGATGATTTTTCTGTTTTTGGCTCTTGTTTTGATTCATGTCTAGCTAATTTAGCTAAAGTTTTAAAAGATGTCAAGAGACAAATTTAGTTTTAAATTGGGAAAAATGTCATTTTATGGTAAGGGATGGAATTGTTTTAGGCCATAAAATTTCTGAAAGAGGAATAGAGGTTGATAGAGCTAAATTATTATTAATTGAAAAATTACCTCCTCCTATTAATGTTAATGGTGTGAGAATTTTTCTAGGTCATGCAGGATTTTACAGGAGGTTCATCCAAGACTTCTCCAAGATTGCAAAACCTCTCAGCCAATTGCTTGAAAAGGGCGCAGAATTTTGTTTTTATGAAGCTTGTATTGATGCATTTAATTTATTAAAAAAGAAGCTTACTACTGCACCTATTTTAATGTGTGATGGAAGTGCTTGTATTGGAATTTACCATTTGAACTTATGTGTGATGCAAGTGCTTATGCAATTGGTGCTGTTTTAGGACAAAGAAAAGATAAGCGTCTACATGTCATATATTATGCTAGTAAGATTTTGAATGAGGCACAAATTAATTATGTCACCACTGAAAAAGAAATACTAGCTGTGGTTTATGCATTAGACAAATTTAGGTCTTATTTGGTTGGCTCCAAAGTTATTGTTTACACTGACCACGCCGCTCTTAAATTTTTAATGACTAAGCAAGATGCAAAGCCACGCTTGTTGCGTTGGATGCTTTTGTTTCAGGAATTCGATTTGGAAATTAAAGATAAAGCCAGGGTAGAAAACAAAGTAGCTGACCACTTATCAAGGATTCAAGAAAAGAGTTTGCAGGATGGACCGGAGATAGAAATCAATGAATCTTTTCCTGATGAGAGAGTGATGGCAATCCAAGTCAGCCCATGGTTTGCAGATATGGCCAACTACAAAACTGTAGGTGTAATACCTGAAGAATTCAATTGGCAACAGAAAAAGAAGTTTCTCCATGATTCAAAGAGGTATTTATGGGACAACCCTTTTCTTTATTTTCAATGTACTGATGGGGTAATTTGTAGATGTGTAACTGAGTCAGAGGCACCTAAAATCCTTTGGCATTGTCATGCTTCGGATTATAGAGGACACTTCGGAGGGAATAGAACAGCACAAAAGGTCTTGCAGTGCGGTTATTATTGGCCAACATTATTCAAGGATGCAAGGGAGTTCGTGGAAAAATGTGATAATTGTCAGAGGACAGGAAATATCTCTCGTAAAGTTGAGATGCCACTAAACAACATCCAAGAAGTTGAGCTGTTTGATGTATGGGGGATTGATTTTATGGGACCCTTCCCTAAATCATATTCCAATCAATATATCTTGGTTGTAGTAGATTATGTGTCTAAATGGGTTGAGACTGTGGCGTTACCAACCAATGATGCAAAGGTTGTGGTCTCATTCTTATGGAAGAATATCTTCACCCGCTTTGGAGTACCGAGGGCCATAATCAGTGATGGAGGTACCCACTTTTGCAATAAACAGTTTGCAAGCTTACTGGCCAAATATGGAGTCAACCACAGAGTTGCCACACCATATCATCCTCAAACGAGTGGACAGGTAGAAATTTCTAACCGTGAACTTAAAAGAATTTTAGAAAAGACTGTTGGGAATTCTAGGAAGGATTGGTCCAAGAAGCTAGATGACGCATTGTGGGCATATCATACTGCATTCAAAACACCTATAGGTATGTCACCATTCCAGCTTGTGTACGGTAAGTCTTGTCATCTCCCTATTGAGCTAGAACATAAGGCTATGTGGGCTACTAAGTTTTTAAACTTTGAACTGTCTAAAGCTAATGAAAAAAGGTTATTACAATTAAATGAGCTTCATGAGTTCAGGTTAGCTGCATATGAGAATGCCAGAATCTATAAAGAGAAAACCAAGAAGTGGCATGATAATAAGATTCGCCCAAAAGAATTTACACCAGGACAACAGGTATTGCTTTATAATTCTCTCCTGAAGTTGTTTCCAGGTAAGTTGAAATCCCGTTGGTCTGGTCCATTTCTAGTGCAAAAGGTTTATCCTTATGGAATAGTAGAAATATCTCCTTTAGATAATGACAGGTCTTTTAAGGTTAATGGCTACAGATTGAAACCTTATTTTGAAGGCCAAGTGGATAGGAACGCGGTTTCCATTCCATTAAATGAGCTTGAGGATTGAAAATTTGATACGTCAAGCTCGTGACGTTAAACAAGCGCTACTTGGAAGGCAATCCAAGAATTTTTAATTGATCTTAACTTAGTTATGTTAATGTTTGAGTTTTCTTTTCATTGGCTTGAATTAGGTTATGTGTTTTAAATTTCAGTCAGTTATTTAATTAATTATTAAATCTTTAATTTTGGTTCTTCTGCTTAAATATTAGTAACATTTCATTTGGTTTTAGTGCTTCCATTGTAGGTTTTTGTTATAGATTTAGTTTGATTTAGAATCTCAACTTGTAAAAATCTTAGAATTGATTCTTAAAGCATGCGGCCTATCCACGCTGATCGCGTGGCCAATCATGCGGATAGCGCCGGTTCTTCGAATTCAGAGTTCATATTTCCACTTCTGGCGCTGACTGCGTGGTACTTGGCGCTACTAGCGCCACTAATTCGAGCCAAACCAGTCTTAACTAAATATCCACCCAAATCGCGTGGCTAACCGCGCCACTAGAGCGAAGGATTCAAACCCTGAGTAACCTTTGAGCCTTTTCATGCTAACAGCGTGAATCCTGGCGCTACTAGCGTCAGATGTTCGAATGAGATGAACCATCTGCGTAATTTCATGCTAATCACGTGAAGTATGGCGCTAGTTGTGCCACAAGCTCGAATCAGAAACCCTTTAATCACCATTGATGCGAATCGCATCATCTGTGGCGCGGATAGCGTGAAGACGTCATTCTGGTTTTTAAATAGGGAAACTGTCACATAAATCGCGCCCATTACCAGAGAATCCCTAAAATCTCTCAGTTCCCTAATTCCAATTAAATCACATTTAAATCCTTGACTTTAATTATGCTTGAATCATCAAAGCCCCTCCTTATAAAACCAAGTCCACGTTCATTGCACTCATCATCATCTTCATTCTAGCATTTTTGAAAAGCTTGAAGTTCTTGGTGAATCTGGCTCTCCTTCATTCCATTCACATTCAAATGGCAGGAGACAAGGTAAGTTTTCATGATGCAAAGACTTACATTGCATAATAGAAGCTGATCGAGTCTAGGGTTAGGTGAGAAACACCAATGGTGAATCGCAGGCCGCATGACTAGCACTGATAACCACGCGACTAGCACGGGATGAATTATTCAACTGATTGATTTAGTCCTTAGTCCTAAGACTTGGTTTGGTTGTCACATGTGTTGTTCTCTTCTAGTCATAGAAACTCTATTCTTATTGAATATATTAGGGTAGAGTGATTCCAAGGTTCGAATAAGTGAAAATTGAATCATTATTCTGCAGAATTGATTTGGAAGTAATCCTGATACATGCTTGTCTATTGATAATGTGGGAATCCTCATGTTAGAATACTGAGCCTGAGTCTTAAATTGTGAATTGTTGGTCTGGACAAAGTTTACTGGGTTTAGTTGTTCTGAATGAAGAATAATGCTTCATAAGAATGGTAGTTAGACTGGAATTGTATTGTTCAGGCATTCATAAGAATAATGCTCTTTGTTTGAATCCTCTTGTTTTGAGATTGTATGGACTTTAGCATGAGTATGATTGAGAAATTCTTCTACTAGTCCATTGTCTTATTATATCATGTTTTGCAGTAATATTGGTAATTTTAAGTAAATTAAGACTTCCTTAATAATTTTGTCCATACTGCATTGGGGTTATCATATTATAACGATGATGAATTCACTTATTTTGGTTTAATTCAACTGAGACATCAGTTCTTTTGGCTAAATAAAATTTTGGTATGGTGTATAGGTTATTGTGAATTCGAGTAATTGATGTCTGTGACTTCATAAGTATCATAATTATATCCTGTAGAGAATGCATTTGGGAATTTTGATGGAACTGGTACTTTATGTATGGTGGTGTGAATTTTTACTGTGTCTTGGCATCCTTGAGTTCTGGACTGGTTCTTTGAGCAAGATTGATATTAGAATTAGTTGTGGATTGTTAATGTCATGGATGAAAGTGAAATGTGAGAATGAGTTCTGTCTAGCACATGGAACATGGTCATTAATTGGTTAGTCATAAAAATTTGAAAGCTCTTGAGATTGAAATGATTGGATTTTGAAAAAGAGAGAACAACCATGTTAACTTTGGCCTGTATTTTTAGTGTGATGAGTATGCATGATATAGGTGTAAACATTATGAGCACAATCACTTGTTGAGAATTGATATGTTGTTAGTATATATAGTTTTTAGCATAGTTTTATTAGGAAAATAGGAAGAATAAAGTGAATAAATGTTAGAATAAGTGTAGAATTCATTACTTTTATGTTTATCATTGATTCTATGCTATTTTGATGTTTAGAGTCAAGAAAAGCAAGAAAAGAAGCAAAAGAAAGAGTCAACTGAGGCTGGGACTTCATGCTAACCGCGCCAGGGCCACGCCATTCACGCCAGAAGCACTGGAGTCTCGCGCTAGTCGCGCCAAACTCACGCCAGAAGTACTGGAGGTTCGCGCTAGAGCTCGCGCCAGTTGCGTGAATGCTACGGGATTTCAGAATTAGCTTAAAGATAACATAAGAATGATGGGTTTTTAGGGTTTATTAACCTAGGTATAAATAAAACCTAGGTAAGACACATTAGAGGGGATTAGACACTGAAAAACAGAGAAAAAGAAGGCAAGATCAAAGAAAGAAGATTCAAGGCCAAGAAGAAGCAAGAAGAACAAGAAGGAGGCAAGATTGAGGGGTTTGTGGCTCTGCATACCTTAGCTTCTTCCTTTTCTCCTTTCTTCACATTGTATTAGGCCAGACATCATTATGTCTGGCTAAATCCTTTGTAATTATGGTTTAGCCAAAAGCCAATGTGAACTCTGTGTCTCTTGAATTGAGTTTAATAAAGTTTCTTATAATTGTTTCACTCTACTTTGTTCTTTCATTATTATATCTAATTAGACTTGATCAATCTATTAGGTTATTTAGGGCTATAATTCACAATAGGAATGTTGGGGTTTTAGTTTCTGAACGCAGTAGAGTGACAGTTGCGATATTACCTAGGGATAGGGATAAAGGACTGCAGATTTTGTTATGCTAGCTTAATGCTTAATCTAAAGGGAATTACTAAGGAATTAGGATTCTTAACTTAGGTTAAAGGGTTAAATGACCGAGGAATTAGGGTTTAACTATATTAGAAAAGCATAAATCTGAATAATTACATTAAATAGAGTTAAATTATCAATTCAATTGTATAGAGTGAACTGCGGTGATTGTGCTTTGCCATAATTATTCTTAAGTCTTGATCAATATTTAAATTACATTGTTTTTGATATTCTGTTATTTACGATAATTAAATTCAAACTACAATCCAACTCTTTCAACAATTTTATTCCTTTCCAATATTAAGACTCATAAATTACAATTGACATTAGTGCCTCAATCCTCGTGGAGATGATACTTTCTTATCACTTTATTACTTGGAACGATCGGTGCACTTTCCATTTCGCAACAAGGATTGCAGGTCTACAATAGTTTATAATGATAATGATTTTGAGGCATGGTTTAAGAGTAAATCTAGGAATTACTTGATGTTTTGTTACTCTAATTACTTGGTTGCCACTTTGATCTTTTTGATGATTGTACTAGATTGAATCTCTGAAATTTCGTTGGCTCCCTGAATTACTTGATCTAATTGTATCTTTCAGCAATATGAAGTATCTTAAATTTGGGAACTTTGGTGAACTGGAAGTTATGTATTATGGATATTAATTTGAACTGTCAGGACCTAACTCCTATATTCATAATGGTCTGAATTTCACTTAGGGACAGTAGCAGTTGTGATTACATGCCCTTTAACCAATTAGTGGCCCAAACATACATGATTTGTGACCTTATTGCATTCATATAACATAGTGTGTCTGAAACAAAATCTAGGAATCATTAGCTATGCACTGTCATGAAAGATGATAATTTTACGTAGATTTCTTGATTAACTTGATCTGATGGTACCTTTTAGCAATATGAATAAATTTAAATCTGGGAATTGCTACATTTAGGTCCATATCATGCTTGTTACTGAAAATTTCCTTTGAATCATATTTGTATATGGGATATTTTCTGAGTTTCAGGGTAAACAGATTGCGAAAGGGAAGAAGAAGAGCACTGCTGCATCTGACAGCAAACGGGCTCGGATTTCTGATTATGATGAGGGTCGCTTTCGCTCATTGGAATGTCAGAAGCGATTTGACACATGGTACCTGCCGAAGAAAATTATACCAGAGAAGAAGATTTTATGGGGATCGCTACCTGCTGACTCCTCAATTCGTGAGGTGATCATCAGACGACAGTGGCAGAGACTAGTCAGCTTTCCTGAGCCGAACTCCAGTTCGATTCTGAAGGAGTTTCTGGCTAATTTTGACCCAGTGACAGTGGCTAAGAGGAGACTTAGCTGGGTACGAGGAGTCCAGGTCCCATTCGATGATGAGACCATAGAGAAATTTTTGGACACTGCATACTCTCCCTTCTCCCGTTGCAAGTTGCCCATATCTTTCGTAGTATGCAGCCTGATGTCTTTACCAAGCTGTAAAGAGACGAGATGCCCCAGCTAGCTGATCAGATCTGACATGGGATCACTGGGCTATACACAGCTTGGAAGACCAAGGTGGGCCTTGATTATGTGCCAGAGAAGCTGAGGAAACACGAATTGGTAGGAGATGCAGCTTTTTGGCACTAATTCATTAATCACACAGTCATCCCTTCTACAAATATGACTAAAGTGAATCTGGAGTAGGCAACTCTCTTATATGTGCTACGGGGTGAGGAGAATCTTTCTATTTCTTATATTTTATCCAACTGGATCCTCCACATGATCCAGGACGCCAGTAGCAAATCCTGGCTTGCTCATTCTTCTCTCATTTTGCATTTGTGCCGTCGAGCTAGTGTGAAGATTCCAGATGATGAGCCGATGGACGTTCGCATTGCCTCCATCATGAGCCACAAGATGTATATTGATGCAATGGAGAACGCCACAGAGAAGCAGCTTCTCAGAGCTTCGAAGCTATCCTCAGAGGAGATTGTCGCTCGTAGTCCGCGTGGAGCACCAGAGCAAGAGCATCCTCCACCACCGGCTCCCATCCCACCTCCACCACAGCATACCGCTCCTTCATCTTCTTCTTCTGCGCAGAGGCCACCCCGACATGAGCTGGTCTATGAAGACTCTCCCAGCTACCTGCTCATTCAGACAGAGCAGGCATATCAGACCCGGCTTCAGGAGTATCAGATCAGGCTCCTAGAGGATCTAGCGAGAGAGCGGGGTATTGATTTCACTGCATACCGGCCTCAGGACCTGCGCACACCACTACCTTCTCAGCCACCAGTTCTTACGCCTCCAGGACCCTCCAGCCCTGCAGAGCCAGCAACAGACCACCCTGGTCCATCTCAGGCTGCTGAGGACGAGACGATAGAGGGAGAGGAGTGATATACAGGATTACGTTTGATTTTCTTTTTTTCTTGTTTTTAATTTTCCGTACATTTACATTACTGCATTACACATTTAATTCTTGATAAATTCGTGATAATTGTTACATGAATAATTTGATTGTGATTGCGTTCTGATTGGATTAATGTTTCGTTTGGTTGTAAATTCTCAAATAATGCATACGTGACGAAAATTTCTAGTCACACATAATCCTTGTTAGTTGTTGCTGGGGACAGCAATTTTCTAAATCTGGGAATGGGTGCACACACATTATTTGAAGAATCGCATTCAAGAGACAAAGGATGTCTAACATAAAATTTTGTTTTAGTTGTTAAGTTTTAGTAGTTTTAAGTTTTAGTCAATATGTTTGAATAAGGTGTTAGAAGTATATCTTATGCATCTCAGAATTAGAATTGTCGAAATCAGTGATGAATTAGAATCTCTGTTAGGAAGCTTGAGTGAGATGAAATATGGCATGGATTGCATGAATCATGATTGAATTGTGATTGTTGGTATATTGATGTTCATGTTGAAGTTGAAATGATGCTTGATATGAAGTTAATAGAGGCTAACTTGAGTCTATAACCAGTGAGGATTGAGCCATACAGTACTGTTCTTTCAGAGAGACCTCACTTTGGTAAGTACTTTAGAACTTGATTTGTTTCTCTGGATGCATGTATATTCTGATATGATTAAGGCAGTTCATTCTTTTAAGCTAGGGCCAAATTGACTCACCTTCAATTTTCCATTGTCACCTGTTGCGTGATTACGGCAAGTGCACCGATCGTTAACAAGTAATAAAAGTGAGTAAGTGAGTTATCGTCTCCACAGGGATTGGGGTAATTTCCACAGCAAAAGCAATAAGAGTGATTGAAACCAAAGTAGAAAATTAAACAAAAAGAATATTGTTGTTTGATTGATTGGTTGAATGTAAAGACAGAAATAA
>CM023943.1:8284800-8318655 GCA_013407115.1 Glycine latifolia
GTTCAGTGCGAGCTATACCCTTATAGGTCCACCCACAACTTTAGCTATGACATCTCCATGTCTGTAGCTCATGAGGTCTTTACCTTGTATCTGTATACAAGTAGATAAGCCATGCTAGTCTTATCCGAGATCACTGATCCCCATTCTCAGTGTCTCTAGACTAGGAACTTAAAATTTAGGAGTAGACATCTGGTATCCTTGAATCCTCATGTTCGTGATCCCATCACTGATACTCAAGAGATACCTATTCTATTCCAAGGGTTTTATCCAGTTACTCATATATTAATAATGATATCGAGACAGAATATGAAACAAGATAAAGAGCGCTTATAATTTATTTATGACAATATTGAAAAAATACATGTATGTCCTAATCTAATGAAAAGATTGTCTCTAGGACATCCATATACTAACACAAATGCATTCTCCATTAGGCACATAGAATCTTCTAGCATAACACCTATAAGATGTATGACCTTTCTTCATGCATTAATTGTGAGTTACAGATTTTGATGCTCTTTCAAAATGAGTCAATTGATGATACTTAGTTTTTGAAAAGCTTATTTGATTCTTTTGTTTTGGTGGTACAAACTTTGGTTTTCCAAAAGGTTTTGCTCCATGTTTGTAACCCAAACCAGAAGTATCTCTAGCATACTTTTGTACACTTAGCATTTGATTTAAGCTACATTTCCCTCTATAGAGTCTTTTCAAAAGATCAACTAAGTAAGAATTTTCTGAAAGCAATAACATGTATTTTTCACCTTGACTCTTTTTGTAATCATCAAATTCCTTTGTAAAGCATTGCATTTATCTACATTTGATGAAGAGGAGGCACATACACATCCATTCATTTTGTAGCTTGAAACAAGTTTTTCATTTTCTTCTTTCAAGTTATAAATTTCAGATTGCATTGCAGCAATTTTGGTAACATGTCATTTAAGATTACTTTTCAACCTATTGTTGGATTTTGCTAGTTTTTGAGCCTCTTCATGCATTTCATGGAAAGCATCAACAACTTGATTAAATTTAGAATTTACCTTTGATTCAGTACTTGAGAAATCTTCATCTTCACTAATTGTGGAGGTGAAACATACATTTGCTTCTTTATTCTCACTTGTTAATCCAAAAGTTGTTGAGTCATTGTCTTCCCATGCTCTGTAGGCTTTATTTGGCTTTCCTTTTTTCTTTGCCTTCTTTTCACCTAATTGCTTCTTTAAGAAGATAGGACATTCAGATTTAATGTGGTTAGGCTTACCACATTCGAAGCAAGTGAAATTTGTGGTGTTGTTGTTGCTGTCATTTCTTTTGTTGAACTTTGACAGCTTTCTGTTTTTGTTCTTCTTCAAAAACTTGCTGAATTTTTTTACTATTAGGTTCATGTGTTCATCGCTTTTATCTTCGCTAGAGTCTTCTTCTTTTTCTACATTAGATGATGCAGTTTTCAAGGCTATACTTCTATGTTTCTTATCCGCATCTTTTGCATGTGTTAGTTATGACATTTATAGTTCATACGCAAGAAGCTTACCAAAAAATGCAGCCATGGACATCTTGAATAGATCTTTTGATTCCTTTACTGTTGTCACCTTTGGTTGCCATGGTCTTGTAAGACACTTCAAGATTTTGATGTTTAATTCTTCAACATCAAATATCTTCCCAAGACCAAGAAGATGATTTACAATGTGAGTGAATCTTGTTTGGAGCTGAGATATGTTTTCTGTAACTACCCACCTCATCGCTACGATATCACTAGCTCTAATTGTGTAATTTCAAATTTTAATGAAAACTTCATTAATTTGATTATGAAAATGGTAGTAAATTTTTCGTGATAATACACTTATCATACAATGAATAAATACATAATTGAATACATATGTATGTATATTTTAAACCAGTACATATCATTCACATGTCTAAACTTAGTTTAGTTTTTTACATGTATTTACACCTTAAATTTACATGTCCAACAAAAAGGAATCAACTAAGAAAGAGTTAATAACAACACAAAACTCTCTCCCAAAATGAATTCCAACGTTATCACGTCGGCTTGGCGGCTCCAACAAAAAGGTCTCCCTCCAAGGTCACCTATTGTTGCTCATCGGCTCCCACGAACGAAAGTTCATGATCATCATAAGTACCAACCACACGGTACAAAAATTGCAAGGGTGAGTTTATTATATAGAACCAACAAGCATCAGATAACAATAATTAGAAAGGAAACAACCATAATAACCATAATCATTCTCAATAATCCATCAGTTCAATACATACTCAACAAACTAGTCATTCCATTTTATTTCACAAATCAAAACAATTATGCTCAGAATGATGCATGCTCCTGATTTCACTCTCACCATGCAGTGTGGTACCATACTCATGGAAATAGCCTCTCTCAGGAAAAATTACTCAGACGCCTATCAAGGTCACTCTATCGTGCACTGGTCATTCCCTCCCACGGTGATCAACCAGTGCTCACAAGGGAATTCCAAACCTAATGGCCCCTTAGTACCTGTGTTTTTAGCCCATAAAAACTCACAGGTACACATTGCCTTCATTCTATTTCCATCCATGCAATTATGAAGTATGAAACATGGGCACCATCAATGTATGACCATGGCTAGGAACAAATCCTTCCTTGCAAGGGTAACCAATCATACATGTAATGCCCTGAAATTTCGATAACTGAAAATAGATGTTTAATGTATTTATTGTGTTATTTAATTATTTGATTAGATTAGATTATTTGAAATTTATGTGAATTATCCATGTGCAATTGCTTAGTGTAGATGTCATGTTATGTGGAGTTTGTTTAAGCTGCGTTGAATCGTGTGATTTTGAGTTTGACCCAAAAACCTGTTTTAGTAAAATTAGCATTCTGGATCGGATAACCATTGGATCTCCTTAAAATTTTAAATGTAGCCTCCTAACCAACATATGTAACTTTTGACCATTGGTATTGGTAAAATAACATCTGAAATGTGAGAAATTAATTTTTCGCAGAAGCAGAAATTTTAAATTTGGGTCAGCTCGCCCAGGCGAATTTTGGCAGGCATTTTAGCTCACCTAGGCGAGTCAAGTTGGTTTTAAATAGTACCAGCAACATTAATGAAAAACAAAATGGCTTCCTTCTTCCTCCAAAAGCCACCCAACCCCATCCCCCTCCTCCTCCACCAGCCACGGCCACCAGTGACCACCATGAGCCACCACCGCTTGTCGTTGGACCACCACACGAAGAGGAACACTTTAATCGGAGCAGAATCTTCAAAACTTAACTCAAGTATTCAGTAGAGAATAGAGCCTCCAATCCTCCTTTCTTGGTTTCTTTGAGGTAACCATGGTTTCATTGTCTTGTCTTAGCTAGTTTAAAGCCTCTCTTGATATCTCTTGTGTTTTGGGTATTGTTGTTGGGAGTTTTACACTTCCTTTGTAAACCCTGTGAAAATGAGATGTTGTAAAAGTCTCCTTTTTATGAAATAGATGTCATTTCTGTGATCTTTGTTGAGCCCCAGTCATATTGGTGTGATCGAAATTTCAAAATGATGCCTTTTGATGTGGACTTCCAAAACACCCTTTTAGCCCCTTTTTAATTTGAGGGGGTATTTGACCCCAAATGTTAATTTTGACCTTGCCTTTGAAATCTATACTAAATTATCTTTGATTTGGTATATAGAGATCTGCGTTTGGACGAAAATACGTGTATTGAAGGATCTCAAAACAACAATGTGAGGTTTTAACAGGAGAACTCCTAGTTAGGTAAGGAGAGTTTATTATTTAGTTATAATTTTGGTACCATAGTTGGGGGCCAGGGAGTCCAACTATGAGGATATCTGCCTGTCCCTATTGTGTGCTAGTTGTAACGACCTAAAATTTTTCCAGATATTATTAATTTTATTATTATTATTAAGATTAAATTTTTAAGAAGCGTATGTTATTATTAATTCTTAAAACGTATAACTTACAAAAGAGTTGAAACTAGTATATTATATATAACCACAGTCCTTGTTACAAAAGTCATTATTGAACAAGTACAAGCTTTTCCAAACAAAAGTCTACTTCATTTTTCTTCATTTCCACACCATCACCGACTCAGGTCATCAAGGAAATTGACCACTGTTGCCATCTAAAAAAATGAAACAAATCTAGTGAGAAATAAAAATTTCTCAGTAGGCAAGGCTAAACCACCGAACACGTTAGTACGTTAGTAAATCATTAATATATTCAAACAAATCCATAAAATAAATATGCAAACTATATGAATGCATGAAATGAACTATCCCAGGGTGCAAATGGCCTCTACATATAGTATTGTATGTAGCTACACCTCGTACTGGATGTAGACGCTGCAATCGTCTTATGCAAACATGCATGAATTTTGCCATATATCTGCACTTGGGCACTACATATCGTACTGTATGTAGTATCAGATTCAGTTTCACAAAATATCATACTAGACTTGGAAACATGAATCAACCTATAATCACATCACATCTATCCATAATAAAATCCATAACAAAATACATATCATCTTATGGAAAGATATTTTTATCATAACATCATACGTACCTTAAGTATGGTTAAACCACCATACGTTATTCAAGTAAGATCATTACCAACTTAGGCATGACCATTGAATATCCTCAAACTACAGAAAATCATGTTAGTAATCTAAATAAGAATCCACAATATAAATAATTTCTAATCCCTTTAATACCTTCACAGGAAAAGATTTAAAACCTAGCATGCATCTTAATCTCCTTTCACCTACCACCTTACTACTTCATCCTCAAATTTAATCACTCAAGCTTTTGAACCATTTAACTATATACCATTCAACCTCTACTTCTAAAAATTAATTAAAAATATTCCCATAGTAAAAATATGAACAAACAGCCCAAAAGTCATCAAATCACTTTCAAAATCATCAAGTGTGACTCCAAATATCACTAATATTTCAACATATAAATCATTACTTATCCTATGGTTTAAATCAACACTTTCACATCATAAAATAACCTTCAAATAACATGAAATTCCAACCTAAACAATAACTATAAATCTACCTAATTAAGCAAATAGGTTAAACCAAACAAATGCTTAACTAGAGATTGAAGCCTAGCCTACCTCAAGTGAGTTTGAGTCTTGAAAATGGAGTGGAATAATGGCTGCCTTCTTTGGAAAATCCTCTAAGAAATGAAGCCTTGATATCCTTCTACTAAACTTACCAAACTCTTCCTAAGGTTGCTTGCCTTACACGTGATTTCTTCCAGGTGGTGAGGTTTCTTTCTTACTTGATTTAAGCTTTAAAGGGAAGGATGAAAGTGAAATGAAGGTGATGTGAGGGAGAGAGCTTCATGTGAAGTATGTAGGGGAAAGTCTTGAAAAATGGCTTGCACTTAAGGTCCCCCCTCCCTTTATATAGTGTTTAGAAAATGATATAATATTCAAGGACATTTTTGCCCGTCCTAACTTAATTACCTTCATTTAGTTCCATCCTAACTTAATTACTTCTCATTCCTTTAGATTCTAACTAAGTTCATTATGATTCCTTTACTTTATAAGAAAAATCTTCTAAATTCATCATGTACCTTACAAGTGTCCTAACACTTGTCTTCATCGTAAAGCTTGCCTTTACAAGTGTCCCACTTACTTGGCATGGCCTTTACAAGTGTCCCACCACTTGTCCCATTCATGAAGTTTCTCATATCTTCTCCATGTTTCATGTGAATACTAGAGGAAGGGAGAAAAATCTTTGCTTCATTTCATGTTACCTTGTATCCATATCATTCAAGGCATGACACCTTTCTTCCAAGTGTCCTTTTTCTTGGCATGTTCATGAAACTTCTCTCATTTTCTACCTAATTCACGTGATTAACCAAAACCAAAGGGAAAGGAAGACAAATTTTACTTCCTTTTATACTATTTTATGTACACATGTCATTTTTGATGATAAAGAGAAATCTAATCCCAATATGGCTTCATACATGGCAATTTCTAGTAGGAAGTCAAGTTTGATTTGAACTCTTCTACCTAAAGATAATATTGAATAATAGCATTCTAGAGTTTTTCAGAATCTGACTTCAATTTCAATAAAAATTGCTCACAAGTAATCTATACAAAGTGCTATTCAAACTTTTCTTACAGGACTATTCTTATCTTAATTCTGATTGGTCCATACTACTTTTGTCAATCAAAATTACTAAACCATTTTATTAAATAAGTCTATTCATCCTACAATTAAGAGAAAATCCCATAGATTTTATTTATCATTTTTCCATATTTTTCTCCTGCTTGAATTCTTATGAATAAAGTTTCAAAGTCATCACCGTATAAAATTCATAGAAATTCTATTTTGAGGCTTTCTGTCACAAAGTATTTTGATAATCTGCCATTTAAGAGTACTCTATACTTCCATCAAGTTTTCACAAAATTTCTAAGGGTATCTTGGTATTTTTGGCTTGAAGGGTATTATGGTAATTTTGTCATTCACCCTAGGGGTATAATTGTCATTTCCAAAATCTCTAAGGGTATTTTTGTAATTTCTACTTTAACCAAAAATATCCAAGTATTATCACACTTCTACAATTCAATTATAATTATAAATTCAAGATATAATTTTGAGGATGTTACACTAGTTTTCAAGAAAAGTTATGTTTAAAACTAATGGGATGCTACATATTTATTATTGATGTATGTTTATTCCTGTTGTGTGCTCGTTTTCAAGAAAAACTGTGTTTTTAACTAATGGGATGCAATGACTTTGCTTGTTGATGGATAAAACTGAGACTGATGTTGTTGTTGTAATGATTGGATTTTTGGGAAAAGTCTTAATTATAGAGGAGACTCTGCCCAAAATTTTATAATGCCTCCTCCTATTTAATTCTTTATTAAATTTTTAAATGGGCATAAGAGTGTGTTTTCTATATTGTGGTCCTCCTCTTTAATTTAGAATTTTCCTAAAATACCAGTCTTGTGGCAATATGGATTGTGAATGAATGATATGTTGAAATGGGATAATGTGATTTGGTTGATGATGATGTAATGAGATAATGTTGATATAGTTGATGATGTTGAATATTGATGTTTATGATGATGATATTGAAATAAAATGATGTTGATGTTGTTGATGATATTGAAATTGAAATGTTATTGATGTGGTTAGTGATGTTTAAATGAGATAATGATGATGTGGTTGACGATGTTCAAATGAGATAATGTTGATGTGGTTGATGATGTTGAAATGAGATGATATCGATATGCATGATGATGATATGATGCTGAGATTGATAATGACATTGATGAGAGATAATATTGATGTGAACAATGTCATTGTGTGATGTGGATATACATGGATATCCATGGGGGGTGCATGACAGGTTACCCTTGCGAGGAAGGATGTGTTCCTAGTCGGGTCATGCATTGATGGTGCCCATGGTTGTATGTTGTGTAAGTGCACTTGGGGTGCAGTGACCGATTTGATATCCTTGCAAGGAACGGTTTATGAATTTTAAGCATCCCAAGAGAGAAAAAGATTGTTTAAAATTCTGGTCCCTAGCTATCCATGGTCAATGAATTGGTGATGTTGTGTATGTACATGGGGGTGTATGACTAGATAACCTTGCGAAGGAGGGTTTACAAATTTTAAGCATCTCAAGAGAAAAATGGATTGTTTAAAATTTCGGTCCCTATCTATTCATGGTCAGTGCATTGATGATGCCCATGTTTCGTATTTCATTTTTGCATGGATGGAAATAGAATGATGGATAGTAAGTATTGGGGGTACTAGGGGGCAATCACTCTGTTTAGAACTCCCTTATTACTCAGGGCTGATCACCATGGGGGAGAGACCAGTGCACAACAAGATGACCTCAACAAGCTACTGCATCATTTTCCTGAGAGAGGCTATTTCCATGAGGATGGTACCACATTGCATTATGAGAGATGATTCAAGTGCATGCATCATTCTGAGCTAGTTGTTTGAGTTGTGAAGTGAATTGGATGATGGGTTTGTCGAGTGTGCATTGGACTGATGGACTTTTGGTAATGATTGTGGTTGTTAATGTTGTTTCCTTTCCAATTGTTGTTATCTGATGTTTGTTGGTTTTATATAATAAACTCACCATTGCATTTGTTGTACCATGTGGTTGGTACCTGTGATGATCGCAAACTTTCATTCGTGTGAATAGATAAGCAGCCGTAGGTGACCTTGGAGGGAGATCTTCTTTTTGTTGGAGCCGCCAAGCCGACATGATGACGTTGGAATTCTTTCTGGAAATAGTTGTATTTTGTTAATCAACTCTTTCATAGTTAGTCCCTTAATTTTTTTTGTGGACATGTATATTTTGAGTTGTAAATACATGTAAAACTAAATTAAGTTCTAAACATGTGAATGATGAGTACTGATTTAGTATATGTATACATATGTATTCAATTATTGTAATTGTAATGTGTGTACGATGATTGTATTATTATAAAAAACTTACTATCATTTTCATAATCAAATTAATGGAGTTTTTATTAAAATTTGACATTTACGCGATTAGAGTTAGTGATGTCGTAACGATGAGGCAGGTCGTTATAATACACCCCCCATGTACATACACAGCATACAAATATGGGTTCATCGATGCACTGACCATGGCTAGGAACAAATCCTTCCTCGCAAAGGTAACCAATTGATCACTACACCCCACGTGTACATACACAGCATACAACCGTGGGCACCATCAATGCATAACCATGGATAGGAACAAATACTTCCTCGCAAGGATAACCATTCATGCACCCCCCATGGGTATCCGTGTATATCCACATCATACAATGACATTGTTTACATCAACATTATCTCTCATCAATGTCATTATCAACATTAACATCATGTTATCCCAATGTCGTCAATAACATCACATCATTTCATTTCAACATCATCATAAACATCAATATCATCTCATTCCAACATTATCAACCACATTCACATTATCTCATTTCAACATCGTCACAACAACAACAACATTATTCACAGTTTTATCCATCAAAAATAAATTCATTGCATCTCATTAGTTAAAACCACAGTTTTTCTTGAAAATGAGCACACAATAGGAACAAGCATACATC
This sequence comes from Glycine latifolia, assembly GCA_013407115.1. NCBI lineage: Eukaryota > Viridiplantae > Streptophyta > Magnoliopsida > Fabales > Fabaceae > Glycine > Glycine latifolia. Next base: position 8,293,909 of record CM023943.1, read on the forward strand.
AATGATAGATATATCGCATCCTATTAGTTTAAAATATCACTTTTCTTGAAAACCAACACACAATAGGGACAGACATATATCTCCATAATTGGGCTCCCTGACCCCAACTATGGTATCAAAACTATAACCAAATAATAAACTCCCCTTACCTATCTATGAGTTATCCCTTTAAAGCCTCACGGTTTTGTTTTGAGATCCTTCGAACACGCGTGTTTTTGCCTAAACACAGAGACTTATTTACCATATTAAAGACAATTTAGTATAGATTTCAAAGGCAAGGTCAATATTAACATTTGGGGTCAAATACCCATTCAAATTTAAAATGGGCTAAAATGGTGTTTTGGGAGCCCACATCAAAAGACATCATTTTGAAATTCCAATCACATTAATATGACCGGGACTCAATGAAGATCACAGAAATGGCATCAATTTTATAAAAAAGAAACTTTTACAACGTCTCATTTTCAAAGATTTTTCAAAGAAAGTATCAAAACTCCCAATAATGGTACCCAAAATACAAGAGACACTGAGGCTTAAAACTAACTAGGAGGAGACAAGGAAGATTAGAGGCTTCATTCTCTACCAAATTCTTGAATTGAGTTTTGAAGATTCTGCTCCGATTAAAGTGTTCCTCTTCGTGCGATGGTCCAACGGCAAGCGGTGGTGGCTCGTGGTGGTCACCGGTGGCTGTGGGTGGTGGAGGAGGATGGTGGGGGACTTGGGTGCTATATGGGGAAGGAGGAAACCATAATTTTTGTGATTTTCATGTTGTTGTCCTATTCAAAACTGACTTGACTCGTCCAAACAAATTTTGGAAGGCATTTTGGCTCACTTAGGCGAGTTGACCCAATTTTGAAATTTCACTGTTTTTGTGAAAAATTAATATCTTGCGCTTCAGATGTTATTTTGCCAATCCCAACGGTCAAGAGTTACATGTGTGGATTCGGAACCTACCTTTAAAATTGGAAAGCGATCCAATGGTTAACCAACCCAAAATTGTGATTTTACCAAAATAGGTTTTTGGTCAAACTCGAAATCACTCATTTCCAACACCAATCAATCAAACTCCACCTAACCTCACATCCACACCAAACAATTTCACAAGGATAATTTACATAACAATTAAACTAATCTAAACTAATCAAATAATCAAATAATACAAGAAATACATCAAACATATATTTTCAATTATCGAAATATCAAGGCATTACATTTTCTGTGGTGTTCATCTTGAACATTTCATACTCATGAATCAAGACATGCTTTGTAACACCCTGAAATTTTGGTAACTTAAAATATATGTGTGATGTATTCCTTGTATGATTTGATTAATTTATTAATTAGGATTAGTTGAAATATTATGTGAATTATCCATATGCCATTTCTTGGTGTAAATGTCAAGTATGTAGAGTTTGTTCGAGCTGTGTTGTAATTGAGTGATTCCGAGTTTGACCTGAAACCTATTTCATTAAAATAAATATTCTGGATTGGTTAACCGTTGGATCATCTTAAAAATTTTAAATCAAGGTTCCTAACTCACATATGTAACTTTTGACCGTTGAGATTATCAAAATAATGTCTAGAACGTTAAAAATTAATTTTTCACTGAAGCAGAAAATTCTAGAATCTTGTCAGCTCGCCCAGGCGAATTTAGCAGGCACTTTTGCTCGCCTGGGCGAGTGGAGGCGGTGCTGAATATGTATTTAAGCTTCCAAGTCACGAAAATGGAGTTTTGTGCCTCCCACAAACCTTCCCCAACCTCCCACCATCACCCTCCACCACCCAAGACCACCAGAGACCACCACGGACCGCCATTGCTTGCCAGGAGACCATTGTACGGAGAGAAACCCTTTAATCGGAGCGGAATCTTCGAAACTCTTCTCGAAGTTTCGGTAGAGAACAGAGCTCCCAATCCTCCTTTCTTGGTTTCCTTAAGGTAATCTTGGTTTCTTTTGTCTTCTTTTAGCTAGTTTAAGCTTCTCTTAGTGTCTCTTGTGTTTTGGGTACCGTTGTTGGGAGTTTTACACTTCCTTTGAAAAACCTTTTGAAAATGAGATGTTGTAAAAGTCTCCTTTTTGTGAAACTGATATCATTTCTGTGATCCTTGTTGAACCCTAGTCTCATTGGTGTGATCGGAATTTCAAAATGATGTCTTTTGATGTGGACTCTCAAAACACCATTTTAGCCTCTTTTTAAATTTGAGTGGGTATTTGACCCCGAATGCTAACATTAGCCTTGTTTTTGAAATCTATACTAAATTATCTTCAATTTGGTATATAGAGCTCTGCGTTTGAACCAAAGCACGTGAACTTGAGAGATCCCAAAACAACGTTTCAAGGAGCTAATGGAAAGACATAGATAGGTAAGGGGAGTTTATTATTTAGTTATAGTTTAGATACCATAGTTGGGGGCCAGGGAGTCCAACTATGAGGATATCTGCTTGTCCCTGCTGTGTGCTGGTTTTCAAAAAAAACTATGTTTTTAACTAATGGGATGCGATGTATTTATGATTGATGTGTGTTTGTCCCTATGTGTATGCTTGTTTTCAAGACAAATGATATTTTTAACTAATGGGATGCGGTGTATTTATTGCTAATGTTGTAGATGACAGTGAAATTGAGATGACATGGAAATGATTGATGATGTTTAGATGATTTTTTATGATTTAGATGAGGTGATGCTTATGTGATTGGTGATGTCTGAATGAAATAATGTTCAAATGAGATATATGTTTATTGGGTTAATGATATTGTTGTTGTAATGATTGGATTTTTGGGAAAAGTCTTAATTACAGAAGAGACTCTGCCCAAAATTTTATAATATGTTTTCATATTTTATTCTTTATTAAATTTTTAAATGGACATAAAAGTGTGTTTTATATATTGTAATCCTCCTCTTTAATTTAGAATTTTCCTAAAAATATCAGTCTTGTGATATGATGAATTGTGAATTTATGAAATTTGGGTTGTCTGAATACCTGGGGAATGTGAATCTCAGGCATATGTATTATGTATAGATGTGAAATTTGATTGCTTGTGATGTCGTTGATGATATTGAAATTGAGATGCCATTGAGGTAGTTGATGATGTTCAAATGAGATGATATTGATATGCATGATGATGATATTGCGATGATATGATGTTGAGATTGATAATGACATTGATGAGAGATAATGTTGATGTGAACAATGTCATTGTGTGTGGATATACATGGATACCCATGGGGGGGTGTATGACGGGTTACCCTTGCGAGGAAGGATTTGTTCCTGGCCAGGTCATACACTGATGGTGCCCATGGTTGTAGGCTGTGTATGTACACGTGGGATGCAATGACCGGTTGGTTACCCTTACGAGGATGGATTTGTTCCTAGCCACGGTCAATGCATCGGTGAGCCCACATTGGTGTGTTACGTATGTACATGGGGGTGCATAATGGGTTACCCTTGCGATGAAGGATTTGTTCCTAGCCGGGTCATGCATTGATGATGCCCATGTTTCATACTTCATTTTTATGTGTGGAAATAGAATGAAAGCACGCGTGTACCTGTGGGTTTCAGTGGACTGAGAACGTAGGTACTAAGGGGTCATCAGGTTTGGAATTCCCTTGTGACGCTAGCTGATCACTGGGTGGGGGAATGGCCAGTGCACGACAGGGTGGCCATGATAGGTGGTGAATCATTTTTCCTGTGAGAGGCTATTTCCAGGATATGGTACCACATTGCATGCTAATAGATGAGTAAGTGCATGCATCATTCTATGCATGACTGTTTGAGTTGTGAAATGCATTGGATGATTGGTTCGTTGAGTGTGTATTGGAATCATGGATTTTTGTTAATGATTGTGGTGGGTAATATTGTTTCCTTCCCAATTGCTACTATCTGATGTTTGTTGGTTTTATATAATAAACTCACCCTTGCATTTGTTGTACTGTGTGGTTGGTACCTGTGATGATCGCGAACTTTCGTTCGTGTAAGCAGATGAGCAGCAGTAAGTGACCTTGGAGGGAGATATTCTTTTTGGTTGAAGCCTCCAAGCCGACATGATGACGTTGGATTTCTTTTTGGAGAAAGAGTTGTGTTTTGTTAATCAACTCTTTCTTAGTTAGTTCTTTGGCTATGTGTTAAATATGTAATTTCAGGTGCATATACATGTAAAACTAAAGGAAGTTCTAACATATGGATGACATGTATTGATTTAATATATATATGTACATATGTGTTTAATTATGTAATTGTAATATATGTATGATAATTGTATTATCGCGAAAAATTTACCATCATTTTCATAATCAAATTAATGGAGTTTTTATTAAAATTGAGATTTGCAAGATTAAGAGTTAGCGATATCGTAGCGACGAGGCAGGTCGTTACATGCTTCCTTGATCTTCTTACTTCATCTGCCCCTTCATGAGTGACTTTCAACATCTCTCACATCTCCTTTTTGCTTTTACACCTAACAGTTCTAAAAAATTCGTCAGAAGAAAGTGCAGAAGTAATCATGTTCTTAGCTTTAAAATCATACTGAACAACTTTTTTTCTGCATCTGTCATCTCATCCCACTCCTTGGGAGTCCTTTCACTATCAACAGTTTTTGCAGGAATCAAATGGCCTTTTTCTATTGCATTCCAAGCATCGGGGTCATTTGATTGAATGAAAATTTGCATTCTATTTTTCCAAAAACTAAAATGCTCTCCTTCAACCATCGAAGGACAATTGAGGGAGGCACCCTCCTTGGAGGTAATTTGTGTGGTATTCATTTTCTTTAAAGAAAGATAGTGATCTTGAATAACACTCAAGAACCTGTTCTTGACACCAATTGAAAACAATATGAACACACACAATAACCAAGAGGGGGTGAATTGGTTGAAACTTGACCTTTTAAAATCTTTAGAAAATCAGAGTCATAGGATCTTTATCACAATTAAATCAAGGATGCTTCACTCAATCAAAATCACTCAACCCAAGAAAACAATTATAAAACTTCACTTGTTGAGTAATAAAGAATTCACCAAGAATCACAAATTAAGATAGCAAGAAGAGATTAAAAGAAAGTAATTAACACAAGGACTTATACTGGTTCACCTCTCAAGAAGAGAAGCTACATCCAGTTCTTCTAATCAAAACTTGATTAGAATTCCACTATTCACAAAATTCAATTCTTACAAGCTTTTCAACAATCACCCTTTATCAAACCTAGATAAAGAATAGAAATCTAAAACCTTATTAGACTCCTAGTGATCAAGACATAGAGAACCATTCTCTACTCTTCCCTCTAGAAAAATCCACTTTAGAAAAGCTTCAAGAACCCTTTGTAATAGTCACAAACAACCAAAAATTCTAAAAAGAATTTACAAACAAAGTTAATTGAGAGAGACAAACTAATAATCCAATGAATATGAATGAATATGATTTACCAATCACAGTTGAAATGAAAAACAATTTCAGAACATCCTCTCCAAATGCTACTTTGATGTCTTGCCCAAGAAATCTTTCAATATACCATGAAGATTTGAATTTGTGTGTCAATAACTTTAGAACTCCGAATATCCTTTCTCACTTTTAGAAGGCTTTTGAAAACTTTAAAAAATTTCGTAGAGTAGTCTGTTGTTGATTTCAGAAAACCCACCAGCTATTTATAACAAACTGTTGTAACTGAATGTAATCGATTAAATTGACAATGCAATCGATTAAAACTACCAATATAATCGATTGTAAACAAATTTAATCGATTAAAATATTCTTCAGTTTTATGGAAAGGATATATGAACAAAGTAATCGATTATTTCGACCTGTAATCGATTACTACAGGGATTCTCTATTTCATAAATGAACTAAGAAATCGATTACGGGTACGGGTAAATGGTAATCGGTTAACATAGTCATGTCTTGTTTTGTATTTGTACTGAGTAATCGATTACTTAATGCATGTAATCGATTATTTTTTACTTCAAGGCTCAAGTAATAGATTACCAATATGTGGTAATCGATTAACACAGTAAAAATTAGTTTTCCAAAAACTTGAAACCATTAGCACTTTTGCTTTAATGCTATCATGAAATCTTTAACCTTTTCACAAACCATGTGCATTTGTAAAAACATGAATGCAAGAAAATGAATGATGTTTATGCAATGCAATGGATCATAGGAGGATTCTCTTATACATCAAGCAATTACAAATGTCTTCAATTGAATGACATGTTAAAAGCTAAAAGACTCATTCAGCTTCAGCATATATCTTGATCCTTCTTCATGCTTCCCTTGTATCCAACAGTTTGCATTAAAATTTGAAAATTATACGTTTAAAAGTAGTGATATCGTTGTGACGAGACGAGTTGTTACAATTTCATCATCATATAATATATTTCATCTCATAAGATATATCATCTATATATACTTTAGTAAAACAAAATAACAATTTTATTTTATTTTTTTACTGATTTTTTAATATTTATAGAAATAATTTATTATTGATTTCATTTATAAAACTTAAGCTAATAAAAAAATTGTTATCATTGCATAATGTGTTGTTATAATATTTAATCTTTAATGTAAAGAAATATTTTTTTATTAAAGCATCCTTTTATTAATCCTTGTTAAAATAATAAAATAAAAATGTTTTTAGAGGAAGAAAATAATATGATAACAATACATATAAATCTATTTCTTTAAAAGATAAATAATAATTATTGAAATCAATGTTAATATATTAGATTATTTTATTTATTTTGCGATACTTATACATATAATTATTTGGGCCTAATAGTAGTTATTGCATGTATTGTATTGATCACATTCCTCCTGCTTTTGCGCAACATTTTAATTGATGACGCTAGGGGTGTGACTTTCAAAAGAGGTTGATAGTGTTGTAGCCTTTTGTTTCTTTCCCTATCTATAAAAAAATGATAAAGAGTATTTTACTGGATAATAAAAAAATGGTAAAACATAAAATAATAAAAATAAAATTTAAAAAATACTAAATCAATATAGAATAAAGGAAATTCTAACCATAAAAAAAAGGAAATGTTAAGTCAAATGCATTGCATCAATAATATTTAAAATGAAACATAATAAAATTAAGATGCAAATATTATGAGAATAGGAATAAGATGTGAACATTACCATGATAGGATGGGAATGCATTAGTTTTTAGATGTCAACAAAAAATTCATATGATATTGCAATACATCCGATAAAATACAAGAGATTTTTTTCTTTCCCTATAAAAAAGTAAGTACAAAAAAAATGATAGGAACACATAAGAAAGTCTATAAATTAAATACACAAAGAAAAAGAAAAACATGTGTAAGAAAAAACAATACATGCAATAAAAAAACAATACATATATTAGAAACTTACCCTAAAGAAAGAAAATACAAAAAAAAAATTCAATAACGACAAAAGAAAAATAGTGATGTTTACAAAAGAATAAAAGAAGAAGAAAAGGAAGAAGCTCTTGCAAGGTAAAAACTCGTAATAGTGATGTTTAGAAAAGAGTAGAAGAAGAAATTCTATAAACAGTATGAACAACACACAAGAACAAAGAGGGAGGTGAATTGGTTGTTCTTGGCCAATTAAATTTTTTTTAACAATCAAAGTTGAAAAGGATCGTATCACAAAACAACTATTGAACACTTTCAATCAATCAAACTCCAATCTTGATAGAATGCAATTACACCAAGAAAGTATCAGTTGATTATGAAAAGTTATACCAACAAATGACAATTAATAACCACAAGAAAATATAAAGAAGAAGTAATCAACACCAAGATTTATACTGGTTCACTTCTCAATCCAGAGAAGCTACATCTAGTTTCCCTAACCAACTAGTTAGGATTCAACTATTTGCAATCTATTTCTTACAAGCTTATACAATCACTCTCAATCAAACCTAGATTAAGAACAAGAAATCTAACTCCCTTAGACTCTCTGTTATCAAGACTTAAAGAAAACCCTCCTCTAATCTTCCCTCTAGAAAAACCTATTCTAGACAAGCTTTAAGAAAACTATTGCACTAGTTACACAACTCATAAATTCTAAAAAGAATTACAATCAAAGTAGTATGGAGAAAAACAACCTGATGATCCAATTTAGATGAATGCAGATGTTAAAGATTCTGAATCAAGGTTGAATGAATATCTCAAAAGAATCTCTCCAAAGTCTTTTTCTTTTTGCAAAATACTCAAAAGAGAAATCCTCTCATGATTTCTTTATTAATGATGAAACTGAGGATTTGTGAGTCAAAACAATGAATAGCTCGTGGTATCTTTTCTCTCTTCAGAAAAGGTTATAATATTCATTGTATTTTGTTCAAACAAGCAGTATCTATTTATAGAGAAAACTGTTTTAACTGTCAGTAATCAATTAAATCACTTATGTAATCGATTAAAGTGTTCTTGAGGCTTTCTATAAAATACTTATGAACAATGTAATTGATTAAAATGTAACGTAATCGATTATCACGGGAAGCTTTATTCAAAATAGTTGCTAAGTAATAGATGACCACCATGTTGTAATTGATTATCACAGGAATTCCATTCTGTGATTTTGAACAGTGTAATTGATTACCATAATCTTGTAATCGATTAAAATGTTCTTAATTCTCAAGTAATAGATTACCATTGACTGGTAATCAATTAGACTAGTGAGAAAATATTTTTCCAAAACTTGAAACATGAAACACTTAGCTTTTTATGCACTCATGAAAACATTGTGTTTTAGAAAAGCTTTTCATGAAACTATTGCTTTTTTGAAAACATGAATGAGTTTTATGCAATGGATCATAGGATGCATCAACTTAGACATACACAAATTACATATGCCATTCAATTGAATTGGCATGTAAAAAGCCTAAACTTTTCAATGTCTAAGAACCTCAGCTTCATTGATCCTCTCTAGCTCCCCCTGAGTCTAACAATCCCCCCTTTTTGGCTTTGATCATGGCAAACTTCAATTGAACATCTTGATCCTTAGTGTTCTTTTAGGAGAAAGTTTCCAGGAGCTATTACTTGATTCCTGAAAAAGAATCAGGTTCTAGCCAAGACCAAGTGTAAAGTATCCTTTGCATAAACTGTACACATCATAAGCATTTTTATTGCTCCCCCTTTCTTATGTAATTTCATATCATTTCAGATTAAGAGCAATTGTTATGTTCAGTTTATTAAGATCAAATATTCATATATTTTTCTCCCATTATTTTATTTTACTCCCTCTACATGTATATGTTTATTTTTCTTCCCCTTTTGGCTTATCAAAGGAAAAATATACCATTAATTGTGAAATAAGCAAAGGAAGATCAGAAAAACATAAAAGCAAATTTATTTATTCATAGGAAAATATGAGAAAACAAAAACAAGAAAACCAGAAACTGAATAAGACTGCCACTAATCTAAAGATCATCAAAGTCCTTGAGACTCATCCTAGTCTCAATGTTGTTTAGTCTAGTGGTAATGTCTTCTAGAGAGGAATGAACATCAGTTGAAGGTTCATGATGCAAAGCGATCATAGCATCCATCTTTTGAATCATTAGAGACTCAAAAGGACTCCATTGTTGCTCAGCAGATGCAGCTTCAACATCTTCTTCCTCATCAGCAACTCCTTGAGGAGCTTGAGCTTCAGCCATGGTCCACCCATTAGAGGTGTTCATCAATCCCAGCTTGGTGAGATGCTTCTTGGAGATGAGGTTAGTTATGTTGGTGGTGTTGTCCATAATCTCATTAGTCACATAAATATCAAAGTAGTCAATAAATCTTGATATCATGACAGCATAAGGAAATTGATAGCTCAGCAGCCTCTTTGCCTTCATCATCATTTCCTCAATAGCCAAAACCCAATTTATTTGAGTTCTAGTTTTCATCCTATACACCAACTGAAGATCATCATTAGTGATCTGAGCATGGTTGGTTGATCTAGGTGTTAGGATGTATGTGATGATGCAGTGAAGAAGCCTATCTTCTGCTGTCACGTGGACAACACCTAATCTATTTCCAATATGTTCATTAGGACTCATCAGCGTACCTCTATAGGTTTCCATCTTTGAGTAACCACTAATCTCTTCTTCAAACCTTTGGACACCTCTGAAAGTGATACTTGCCACTGCATTCCACACAATGTCATCAATCACCATAGTCACTCCATTCACTTTGGAGTGGAGAATAACATTCATTCCAGCCTTGGCACAAGTATAAAATACTTTCACCAATTAAGGGTAATAGGTACCTTTCATCTCCAGCAATTTGGTGAGTCCTTGTGCTTTTAGCATCTCAGGGAAATTGAATCCCTCATTGACAAACCAATTAAGCTCCAAATAATTAGGAGGCAGAACAAGCTTAGTGACATGGAACTGCATATAGTTGTTCCTTTCAACCTTAGTGGAGAACCAGGTATCTAACCTGTTCTCTGTAGCCTTAGAACTTTTGCTAGCATTCATTTTGCTGGTTTTCTGCTTCTTTGATGAAGATGGTTGTCACACCCTGAAATTTCGACAATTGAAAATATATGTTTGATGTATTACTTGTATTATTTAATTACTTTATTAATTTGGATTAGTTGAAATGTTGTATGAATTATCCTTGTTCAACTACTTGGTGTGGATATTAGGTTATGTGAAATTTGATTGATCTGCATTGAAATTATGTGATATCAAGTTTGACCCAAAACCATTTTTGGTAAAATCACAATTCTGGATTGCTTAACCGTTGGATCACCTTCAAATTTTAAAGGTAGGCTCCCAACCCACATATGCAAATTTGACCGTTGGGATTTTTGAAATAACATATGGAGCATAAGATATTAGCTTTTCATAGAAGCAGTGAAAATTTTAAAAATTGGGTCAACTCGCCCAGGCGCAGCAGAATTCGCTTGGGCGAGTAAAGGTGGCTACAAATACGTGTAGCAGTGTGAAATCACGAAATTTCTGCTTCCTTCTTCTTCAAAACAACCACCCAAGTCCCCCCACCCTCCTTCTCCACCACCCACAGCCATCGGTGATCGCCACGAGCCACTGTAACTAGCTGTTGAACCCTCGCACGGAGAGGAACACTTTAATCAGAGTAGAATCTTCAAAACTCAACTCTAGGATTCGGTAGAGAATGGAGCTTCCAATATTCCCTTTGCGGTTTCTTCAAGGTAATTGTGTTTTCTATACCTTCTCCTAGCTAGTTTGAACCTCTCTTAGTATCTGTTGTAACTTGGGTACCGTTATTGGGTATTTTTACACTTACTTTGAAAAACCTTTGAAAATGAGACATTGTAAAAGTTACCTTTTATAATATTGATGTCATTTTTGTGACCTTCGTTGAGCCCCAGTCACATTGGTGTGATCGGAATTTCAAAATGATGCATTTTGATATGGACTTCCAAAACACGATTTTAGCCCCTTTTAAATTTGAGTGGGTATTTGACCCCGAATGTTAATATTAACCTTGTTATTGAAATCTATGCTAAATTATCTTTGATTTGGTATATAGAGCTCTGTGTTGGGCCAAAGCACGTGAACTTGAGAGATCTCAAAACGACGCTACAAGGAGCTAACAGAGGGATATAGATGGGCAAGGGGAGTTTATTATTTGTTTACAGCTTTTGATACCATAGTTGAGGTCAGGGAACCCAATTATGGGGATGTATGTTTGTCCCTGTTATGTGTGTTGGATATAGGGGGAGCAAGAAGAAGATCAAGTTAAAGATAAAGCTTGTGCCTTAGAAGAAAGATTTTTAGCTTTTCACAAGCCAAGGCATTTGTAACTTGATTAAGTGTATGAGAGGCTAATCTTATCATCCTTGCATTGCATGAACATGATCATTAACATGCATACATAATTTTACTAAAGCATTAAAGTTGTTCATGTTTTCAAAAGAAATTATTTTCTCATGGTTAAGTTTTTGGATAAACAAAATATCACTGCTTTAATCGATTACACAAGGATATAATCGATTACCAGCTTCTGTTTGATTCTGGAAAATCCATGAAGAACACTTTAATCGATTACTAGCTACTCGTAATCGATTACATAGCACAAAATGTAAATCATGATTATCTATCTTAATCAATTACCCTTTTACTATAATCGATTACGCAAGTTCATTTCAAAATTGTACATGACTACTACAATCGATTACCACAATCTGTAATCAATTACCAAAAAGGCATTTTCTGAAAATTGTAGATGACTGATTTAATCGATTACCACAGTATGTAATCGATTACATAAGCTTATTCCAAAACTGAACATGTTTGTTTTAATCGATTACGAGTCGTATTAATTGATTACTTTATTCATTACATTTTCCAAATTGAGCTAAGAACATTTTAATCGATTATCTGGAAGAGTAATCGATTACATATGACTTCTTGACTTCGAAGCATTCTTAAGCCTTCTCAAAGTTAGAAAGGATATCCAGAGTTAGATAAGTTCTTGTCCCACCTTTTAAATCTTCATGGTGTATTGAAATATTTTCTTAGACAAGATTTTCAAAGAAACTTTTGGAGAGAAAGTTCTGAAATTGATTTCTTCATTTCAACTTTGATTGGTAAATCATATTCATTCATATTCATTGGATCATCAAGTTGTCCTTCTCCATTAAATCTTGTTGTAAATTCATTTTTGAATTCTTGTTGTTTGTAACTATTGTAAAGGGTTCTTGAAGCCTTTTCTAGAGTAGGTTTCTCTAAGGGGAAGTGTAGAGAAGGGTTCTCTATGTCTTGATCATTAGGAATCTAATAGGGTTTTAGATTTCTGATCCTTATCTAGGTTTGATAAAGAGTGATTGTTATAAAGTTTGTAAGAACTGAAATTTGATAATAGTGGAACTCTAATCTAGTGTTGATTAGAAGAACTGGATGTAGCTTCTCTTGAGAAGTGAGCCAGTATAAATTCTTGTGTTGTTCTCTATTCCTTAATCTCTTCTTGTTATCTTGATCTGTGGTTCTTGGTGATATATACATTACTCAACAAATTCTGTTTTAAGTAATTGTTTTTTTGGGCTGAGTGGTTCGATTGATTTGAGGCATTCTTGTTTTAATTGTGATTAAGATCCTTTAACTCTGATTTTATAAAGAATTTTAAAAGGCCAAGTTTATACCCATTCACCCCCCTCTTGGTTATTGTGTGTATTCCTATTATTTTCAGTGTGCTGGTTTTCAAGAAAAATTGTGTTTTTAACTAATGGAATGCGATATATTTATTATTGATGTATGTTTGTCCCTGTTGTGTGCTCGTTTTCAAGAAAACTGTGTTTTTAACTAATGAGATGCGATGAATTGTTATTGATGGATAAAACTATGAATGATGTTGTTGTTGTAATAATTTGATTTTGGGGAAAAGTCTTAATTACAGAGGAGACTCTGCCTAAAATTTTATAATATTTTTTCCTATTTAATTCTTTGTTAAATTTTAAATGGGCATAACAGTTTGTTTTCTATATTGTAGTCCTCCTCTTTAATTTAGAATTTTCCTAAACTACCAATTTCATGGTATTATGGATTGTGAATGAATGAAGTTTGTGTTATCTGAAGACCTGGGGCATGTGAATCTCATGTATATGTTATATGTATAGATGTGAAATGTGATTGCCTGTGATGTGGTTGATGATGTTGAAATGAAATAATATTGATGTGGTTGATGATATTGAAATGAGATAATGTTGATGTAGTTGATAATATTGAAATGAAATGATGTTGATGTTGTTGATGACATTGAGATAGAGATGATATTGATGTTGATCATGACATTGAGATGAGATGATGTTGATGTTGATGATGTCATTGTGATGGATGTTTGTTGTGTATGTACATGGGGGGTGCAGTGACTTGTTGGATATCCCTGGGAAGGAAGATGATGAGTTTAAGAATTTTAAGCATCCCTGGAAAGGGAAAATGATTGCTTAGATATTTTAACTATCCATGGTCAGTGCATTGATGGGCCCATGTTTCATACTTCATAATTGCATGGAAATAGAATGAAGGCAATACGTACTTGGGATTTTTCTAAGGATAAAAATGCGGGTACTTAGAGGCATGTTGTTAGTATATGGATGTCCTAGAGACAATCTTTTCATTAGATTAGGACGTACATGTATTTTTCATATTGTCATGAATAAATTATAAGCGCTCTTTATCTTGTTTCCTATTCAGTCTCGATATCATTATTAATATATATGAGTAACTGGATAAAACCCTTGGAATAGAATAGGTATCTCTTGAATATCAGTGATGGGATCACGATCATGAGGATTCAAGGATACCAGATGTCTACTCCTAAATTTTAAGTTCCTAGTCTAGAGACATTGAGAATGGGGATCAGCGATCTCGGGTAAGACTAGCACAACTTATCTACTTGTATGCAGATACAAGTTAAAGACCTCATGAGCTACAGACATGTAGATGTCTTAGCTAAAGTCGTGGGTGGACCTATAAGGGTATAGCTCACACTGAATGGACCCACAAAGAGACTCTATAAGGAAATCTCACAGATAGTATCATTAGAGTAGTCTCTTATTATTTAGGTATGTCTTTCCTTAGACCAGAAGTTTTAACCTAGACTGTGTTCTAGAAGACATGCTTTGATTGTATACCTCGTCTGCCTGAAACATGGAGACACATAGGTATACCTTTGGGCATGTCCTGAAAGAACACGAGTCTAGGGTGACTAGCTGAAGGAATTCGTCAAATCTCTGTGAGAGATTAGGTTATCTGTAAAATGGAGAAATCGGGATGACATTTACGGGACTCGAGAATCTATGCATAGTAAAAGAAATCATGAGATGATTTGCCTTTAAAGTCAGTAAAATTGAAGACTCCCTATTTCGTATTAAAGCTTACCCTAGACCGTAAGGGCTGATACGTTTCCTTACCCTAGGTTTTATGGGAAGGTAACCGAGACAAAAGGAAATACATACGGAAACCAAATAGATTTAATAGGATGATCTTGTCATTTACCTAACTAGTTCTGGGGCAACAAAGCATTGCTAGTGCTCTGTGTTGTCATTAAATGAGTAATGGCCTTGTTGGGCCCAAACTCATTTATGTCAGTAGCAATGTTGGGCCTAATGGGTCACACACTAACACTTTATTGTCATGACATTATAGCATTAAAGGTTTTGGGCCTAATAATGGTTGTTGGCCCAAGAAAGAGTTTGGATACTTATCTTAAAGAGAGAGGGGCGCATGAATGGAGTTAATGGGCTTGGATAGTCCAAGACATTATTAATTAATTTAAATAGTTAAATTAAAATTATCTAATATTTAAATTTGATAATTTAAATTTTGAATTTCAATATGAATTAACTATAGTAGTTAGTTTCATATCAAAAGGAGAAGATAAGAGCTAGATTTGAATTTGAATTTAACTAGAATCTTATCATGATCATGTCCTAGATTTTAGGAAGAATTTTGAGGGCTGATTATGGGCTTATACGCGGCTGATATATGATTATCTTTTGGCAAAATTAAATCCCAAGTAATTGACTTGGTCTTAGGAAGATAAGATAGGAGGTTGTTGGAAATTTTGAAATGCAACAACTCTATCTTCTCTTCACGTGTGGGATGCTTCATGATCAGATTTTTTGGTTAAAAATCTGATTCAAACTCTTCTATAAAGTGTGCTATTGTGATCATACTTCTGAAATAATTTTGAGAGGAAAAACCCTAATCTACTTTCCTCTATTTTCACGTGCCCCTTTGTGTGAGTGTTGGCTGAAAATTCAGCCACCAATATCATCTATTGGTGAGCCTCTTAGATAAGTAAAAAACACTTTAAAACATAACCTTCTTCCTCTCCATTGGTGTGCCTAGCCTGCCTCCTTTGGTGTTTGTTGGTAGCCTTCAAGAAGTGTTATTGAGTCTTGACAAGAAGTGGTGTGGATCAACATTAGAGGGCTTATATCTTCAAGCCTATCCTTGATCATCAAATTTCGAATATAAACAAGGTAACATCTATGTCCTAAAGAATGATTCTTGTGTGGTATGTGTGTTTTCGCTTTAAAATTTTTGTTTTTCTCACATGCCTTCGGGCTTCAAGGCCCTTTTCTTTCACATGTCACTCGGTTTGGAGTTCCCTTGTGACTCAGGCTGATCACCATGGGGGGAGTGGCCAGTGCACGACAAGGTGACCCCGACGAACTACTGAATCATTTTCCTAAGTGAGAGTGTCGTGTGGACACGCTTAGACTATTTGCTGAGGAATGGTACCACATTGCATTTGAGAGTTGAGTCAGGGGCATGCATCATTCTGAGCATAATTGATTTGAATTGTGGAAAAAGTTGATGACTAGTTTGTTGAGCATATGGTTAACTGATTGATTATTGAGAGTGATTGTGGTTATTATAATTATTGTTTTCTTGCTAATCATTGTCATCTGGTATTTGTTAATCTTGTATAATAAACTCACCCTGTGTTTGTACCATGTGGTTGGTACCTGTGATGACCGTGAACCTTCGTTTGTGGGAGCAGAAGAGCAACAGTAGGTGACGTTGGAGGGAGATCTTTTTTGTTGGAGCCACCAAGCCGACGTGATAACGTTGGAATTCATTTTAGAAAAGAGTTTTTTTTTTGTTATCAACTTTTTCTTAGTTGGTTCCTTGATTCTTTTGGTTAGGCATCTAAATTCCAGACTTAGATACATGTAAAAACTAAACTGTGTTCTGACATGTTAATGACATATAATGGTTCAATTTATATATATATATATATATATATTT
The DNA here is from genome assembly GCA_013407115.1 of Glycine latifolia. NCBI lineage: Eukaryota > Viridiplantae > Streptophyta > Magnoliopsida > Fabales > Fabaceae > Glycine > Glycine latifolia. Next base: position 8,310,600 of record CM023943.1, read on the forward strand.
ACGTAATTGTGTGTTGTCTGGTGAGTGTAGTATAGAGAAAAATTTACTCTCATTTTCATAATCAAATTAATGGAGTTTTCATTAAAAATCGAAATTACACATTTAGAGTAGTGATATTGTAACGACGAGGCGGGTTGTTACAATGGTTGAGAAATGGTGAAGAGACAAAAATTTCAAAATAGGGATAGGTAGAATGTTGGTAATGGAGAAGAAGAAGAGGCAGAGCAAAAACCACAAAATTTTGCTTAAGGAGGAGAGTACATTTTTGGTGTGAAAAGTGTGGGCTCATGGATTGTGAATTTATATAGCCAAACTTGTTTAAAATTTGAATTTTCAAATCAGAATAACTACTCTCACGAAGTCCAATGTAGTATAGGTTCATTAAAACAGAATTTGAATTTGAATTAAGAGATAAGGTTTCTGATTTTTCATTAAAAGTTGTGCAGAGTTGCAGAAATAGCAGAAGTAATCGATTACAAAACCCTTGTAATTGATTATTCCAGGGCGTAGGAAAACTTCTGAACCTCATGTAATTGATTAATTCGTGGAAGTAATCGATTATTCCATATAGTTTTTAACCTGTAATACCCCTAAACCCTCATGTAGTCAATTAATACATTGGTGTGATCGATTACATCAGTGAGTTTTTACACTGTAATCAATTAATACGTGGATGTAATCGATTAAGTCAGTGAGTAAGGCCCAGTTCTGACCTTTAGTAATCGATTATCACAGAGATTATGCAGTATGAATAGTGACATTTATCAGGATTCAAATTTTGCTAAATATGATGCATATTGTACTTGTGAGTTAAATTGCATGTTATCAAACACACCATTTACATGCTAATCAATGTTGGATTCACCAAGAATGCCTAGCATGTTTCTTAGGAGAAAAAATCTATCTCTAGCAAGGGGTTTTGTAAATATATCAGCCAATTGATTATTTGTATCAATGAATTCAATTGAGCAATTACCCTTTTGAATATGATCTCTGAGGAAATGATGTCTAATCTCAATGTGCTTTGTCCTTGAATGCATAATTGGATTATTGGATAGGTTGATGGCACTGGTGTTGTCACACAGCAATGGAATTTGTTTCAATTCAACACCAAAGTCCTGAAGTTATTTTTTGAGCCATAGGCTTTGAGCACAATGATAAGCGTTTGTCGTATCGCTTCAAAACAATTAAACTACGCTAATTCTGTAGCACAAGATTAACCTAGGTCGACTCAAAGACACTATCAATATGGTTCTATCTTTAATTCACTACTAACAGTAAAGGGGATTTTTGTTGAACAGTTTGCAGGCGCAAAGTAAAAATTGCAAAAACACAAACTACGATTAAAGATCAATGCAGAAACTAACAAAATTGATAACAAGTAATGTAAAATAGATTAAAGAGTATCAATCCAATTCACCAAACCAAGCTATTCGAATCATCATCGTTCTTAGAAATTTATCCTATTGTGAAAGTTCATTCAATTTCATTAGAAGTAGTTCAATCGAATTAACCCCTAAATTAATTGAAACCACAACCCTAATTGAAATATCATCCAATTAATCTGTGATTTATATTTGAAATTAGGAAATGAATCCATAACCTAATCTGCTTTCAATCCTAAACGCATTCATAATCATGAAAACAGAATAGCAATTGAAGAAGAAAGTAAACATTCACACAGAATTTGAAATACCAAACCAGAACTCAAATTCTTCTCTTTCTTGGGTTGGATCCTTAGATTGATTGATTATTTAGCCTTCCATGATCATCATCAATGAAAGCCCCATGAAATAAGTGCACGAAAATGGAAGAAGGGAAAACGAAAATGAAGAACAAGGAAGAACAGTTGAGAGAAAATAAGAGAAAGAGTTTTGATTCTAAAAACTTAAAAAGAGAAATGTAAAACTGTTTTTTTGCAAAATGAAATGTAAAGTATTAATTCTTCCTAATGCCACTAATATATAGTGACTAAGTTTGAAGAAAATAATGGGCCATGAACAACCCATCAATTCTAATTATTTATGCTATTTACACCAATAAAAGTCCAACTCGCAACCCAAAATACAAGTGCAGTAGTTCTGACTTCAAATCCTAAAATGACCATCCAAATGGCATAATTGGCCTTGGCTTATTTCTGGCAAACTTGTAGATCTTTTCGTTATCTTTCCAAGGACTACAAGAACGCTCAATTCAGAGTTCTGTAGAGCTCTATAGGTCCTGTACAAGGCAGATACATCAAGTGAGCATAAAATCCGAAAATACGCAACAATTAGCAATTAAGCCCACTAACTTGCCTAAGACAAAAAATGAATTAGAATGGGAAAATAAAAGTCCAAGAGAAGTCAAATAAGCTAAGAATGATAGAAAAATAGTTAACTAAAGGCACTCCATCACACAACAACTATCAGCTACAATATACTCTGCCTCAGTTGTTGAGAGTGCAACACAGGACTGTTTCTTGCAGTGCCATGAGATCAAAGAACTTCCTAGTAAATGGCATGTTCCACTTGTGCTCTTCTTATCTAACTTGTAGTCTACAAAGTCAGAATCTGAATAACCAATTAAGTTTAGTGATGCAACTTTAGGATACCATAGACTAACTTTTGGAGTTTATTTAAGGTATTTAATGATCCTTTTGACTGTTGTGAGGTGTGACTCTTTTAGATTGGCTTGATATCTTGCACACAGGCACACACTCAACATAATATATGCATGAATTGTAGTCAAATACAGTAGGGATCCAATCATTCCTCTCCATCTTGGCTCATCAACCTTTTTACCTTTTTTATCAGAGTCAAGATAGGTTGTGGTTGCCATAGGAGTTACAGCATCCTTGCTTTTCTCCATTTTAAATTTTCAAATCAATTCATTGCAGTATTTTGTTTGACTGAGAAATGTCTCATTCTTCAATTGTTTCACTTGATGTCCAAGAAAGAATGTTAGTTCTCTCATCATTGACATTTCAAACTCATTCTGCATTGAAGATGAGAAATTCTTGCAAAAAGAATTGTTAGTAGAACCAAAGATAATGTCACCAACATAAATTTGAACAAGTAATATATCACTGGCAGATTTCTTGATGAACATTGTTTTATCAACTTTTCCTCTTGCGAAGGATTGACTAATTAGAAAATTATTCAATCTTTCATACCAGGAACTAGGTGCTTGTTTTAAGCTATAGAGGGCTTTCTTTAGTTTGAAGACATGATTTGGATGTTTGAAGTCTACAAAACCAGGAGGTTGATCAACATATATTTCCTCCTCTATGTAACCATTTAGAAAGGCACTTTTACATCCATTTGAAATAATTTGAAGTCCATCAAACATGCAAATGCAAGCAACAACTTAATTGCTTCCAACCTTGCAACAGGGGCATAGGTTTCTTCATAGTCAATGTCTTCCTCTTGGTTGTAACCCTTTGCAACCAATCTGGGCTCATTTCTGACTATGATGCCACTTTCACCAAATTTATTTCTGAAAACCCACTTGGTGCCTGATGGAGGTCCAAGACAAGCCAAAGGTCTAGAAGGAGAGCTTGAAGCACTTCCTTTGGTGAGCTCCAAAGGATCAATGACAATAGCTAGGACTCAAGCACTTCAAGACCACATTCGAGCTAACTTGGGCAAGCATGAAGATGCACACCAATTCAAGGATGACAAGAGCTAGCTTTTGATGTCTCAAATCCAATTTAATTCAATAAATTCTAGCACTTGTTAGAAGAAATTCAATAAAAACACTTGTAAATAGGTTTTTCACTGTTTTAATCGATTATATTGACCTTGTAATTGATTACAACATTTCAGTTGCAAACAGGAACAAGGTCTTACTGCTTTAATCGATTAAATGGAAGGTGTAATCGATTATTTCAGTGCTTGACTGCTTTAATCAATTACAGAGGCCATTTAAGTGATTACATAAGCCTAAAAAGTGTAAATAGTTCTGTTTTAATCGATTACAAGTGCGAATTTAATCGATTATTTCAGTCTGAAACTGCACTGCACATGATTGGGAAGCCAAAAGTTACTTTGGGAAAGCTTGCACTTCAAGCTTCATTTAGGCTTCAGTTCAATTTGCATTTTCCTTACATTTAGTGACATTTAGCTTGTAATTTCGTGGTCTATATAAGGTGCCAAAACTGAATGTAACTAACTTTGGTTCATTAATACAATTCTGAAAATTGTTGTGAGAGTTTCTCTCTTGTTCTTGTTCAAGAACTTCTTAAGTCTTATCAATGGCTTCCCAATGCTATTGTGGTGATTCTTCCTAGACTTATTGGAGAGCTTCTCCATGGTGTCTTCACCTTCATCCCTAACCTTTCTTTCATCTTCCATTTCTGCAATTATAAGCTTCTAAAACAGCCCCAATTTCAAGGAATGCTGGAACCTTGTGTGTTCTTGAAGTTTGCTTGAAGAGTGGGTTCTATTTCAAGGTAGATTTGGGAAAACTTAATGGCTATGGGTTCAGCTATTACATCATGTGGTATCTAGAGCCTAATCCTTGTAGAATTCTTCTTCAAGTTCAGTTTTAGAATTTCTTCAAAGGTAAAATTCTGCATCAAATCCAAAAACGAAAATCCATTTCAATTCCTTGTTTCTTATTGTTTACTTTTGATTCTTGGTGGTGTGGGCTTGTTGTCTGTTCAGCCACAAAACCATAGTATTTTCTTCAAGTTCTATGTGAATTCTTGTTCTTATGTTCTTCATGTGTTCTTGATATTTTTCTGATTTTCTAGCCTTGATTCTTGTCAACTTGTGTTAGTGTTGTTTGTGTGTTGTATAACCACTTGTTTTGATTCTACTCTCATGCCTAAACTGAATTGAGTTGTTAGAAGCAAATTTTACAATTGTTATACATCATTTTTTTAGTGATTCATTGAATTTCTTTAAGAATTTTTGAACATGTTCAAAAGAAAAACAAAAGCTGAAAAAAATACATCAAGTGATATCATTTTGGTACAGCCAAAGACATTATTGATTAGTGGCTGGAAAAGTTAATGAAAAACAGAATTTAGAAGCATAGTTACAAAATTACAAGTTCCAAAAGTTCCTTTGAACAATAAAATCACGTGAATTTGTATGACATGCAAATTTGATGAAATTTGGCTTCTAGCAATTGAATTTACTTGGCATATCCTCCTTCTGCAGTTTGATACAGCCAGTAGTTTTCCTTGAGTTGTCTCATTAAATTCAAATTTAAGGTGTGCTTTTCTAAATTTTTGCTTTGTTGCTTGTCTCTTAAAATTTCAAAGGTTTTTCTTAGAGTTTTCTTGTTCTTTGGACTCTTGAGTCTAGCCTAGAATCATTTCCTATTTCACTATAGTAAAGAGGCTTGATTTGATTAGAAATTTTTGCTTAAGAACTATAGAGAGGAATAAGAGTGGAAAAAGGCAAGAGAGAACATTATAAAAAAAGCCTAGAAAGTGTGCAAACAAGAGTGTGAGTGGCAAACACTTAGAGAGTGGTGAGAATTTCTTTATATACTTGTGTTTTGCTAACCATTTTTTTTAAGGATGAGTTCAAGTGAAGGAAAGGCTTTGTCACCTAGGACCTCTAGGTTGATGAAAGCCATGACAAAACAAATGAAAGACTTGCAAATCAAAATAGATGCAAGGTTTGAAGAGTTTCAAAAGGGGTCACAAAGGAGGAGTCATCCAATGGGAAGTGTGGGATGGAGAGGCTCATAGTAGTAGGAGGTTGAGTGAGTATGCTTCTTCTCATGGAGGAAATTATTATGATGAGAGGAGTGAAATGGAGGTTGGAGAGAAAATAATAGAAGAGAAAATAATGAAAGAAGAGAAAATCATAGGAGACACAATCCTAGGAGGCAAAATAAAGATGACGAAGATTGGAGGGTGAGAAGAGAAGAGAGAGATGGGAGGAATGGAGGATTGAATGGAGTGAAAATAAAAATTTCAAAATTCCTTGACAATAATGATCCGGAAGAGTATTTTGAGTGGGAGATGAAAGTAGAACAAATTTTCTCATGCCAACCTTTTGATGAAGAAAATAAAGTTACTCTAGCAACTTTAGAATTTGGTGGTTATGCTTTGATATGGTGGAACCAAATTCAAGTGGATATAGGGAGGATGAGGAGACAGAGTAAATTCTTGGGATGACTTGAAGGCATGCTTGAGAGGAAGATTTGTTCCAACTTATTATGCAAGAGAAGTCCATAACAAGCTTCAAAGACATTTCCAAGGTTACAAAAGTGTTGATGAATATTATAAGGAAATGGAATTGATGATGATAAGGGCTGAAATTATGGAGTTTCAAGAAGCAACTATGGCTAGATTCCTTCTTGTCTTGAATAGAGAAATTCAAGATGTGATGGAGCTACATTCATATGCAACAATTGAGGAGCTAGTCCACAAAGCTCAAAGGATGGAACAACAATTAAAGAGGAGAAAAACTTCTAAATTCTCAAATGGGGCTGCAACTTCCAGCTGGAAGGACAAGCCTAAAATGGAGGTTTCTCATGAGAAAAATAAAGAAGAAAAGGTGGGAAGCTCAAGCAAAAAAATTGTGGAGCCAACTCCAAGAAAATCAAGCAATATCAAGTGTTTTAAGTGTCTTGGCAAGGGTCACATTGCTTCCCAATGTCCTAACAAGAGGACTATGATTTTGCTTGAGGATGTAGGCATAAGAAGTGAGTCTTCAAGTGACTCAAATAGTTCTTCAAGTGAAGAAGAAAAAGAACTCACACTAGTAGAGGCAGAAGAGGGTGATCTCTTGATGGTAAGGAGAATGTTGAGCAATTTTTGCTTAGAAAAAGAGGAGACTCAAAGAGAATATATTTTCCACACAAGGTGCTTGGTTAAAGACAAGGTATGCTCACTTATCATTGATGTTGGGAGCTGTACCAATGTTACTAGTACAAGACTTGTGGAGAAATTACACTTGCCAACCACAAAGCATCCAAAGCCATACAAGCTACAATGGCATAGTGAAAGTGGAGAAGTGGTGGTAAATTCCCAAGTGCTCATTCATTTTCTATTAATGCTTATCATGATAATGTTCTTTGTGATATTGTTCCAATGGAGACTGGTCATATCCTTCTTGGTAGGCCATGGCAATATGATAGAAAAGTGATACACAATGGCATGGAGAACACTTTTGAGTTTGAGCACCTAGGCAAGAAAATTATTTTGAGGCCTTTGACTCCTAGACAAATATGTGAGGATCAAATAAAGATGAAAGAAAAGAGAATTGAGGAGTTGAAAAAAAATACTGCACCTAAAAAAGAGAATAAAAGTGAGCTACCAAAGAGAAAAGTTAGTGAGAAAAAAGGAAAGAAAAAAGAAAATGATAACAAAAAAATTTATGAGATTAAAGAGAGTTTGTTCTTGAGTGAAAGGCAAATTAAGAGAGTGTTATTGGCACAACAACCTCTTTATTATATGCTTCCTAACTCTCTTTGTTTACATGTTGGAAAGGAAGGTGAAAAATTGCCCAAAGCTATGCAATCCCTTTTGGAAGAATATCAAGATATTTTTCCAAAGGAAGTTCCTAATGGCTTGCCTCCCTTGAGAGGCATAGAGCATCAAATTGATTTGATTTCCAGTTGTTCACTCCCTAATAGGCCAGCTTATAAGACTTCACCAATAGAAGCAAAAGAGATACAAACACAAGTGGAGAAGCTACTTGAAAAAGGGTGGATCCGTGGGAGCATGAGCCCTTATGCTATGCCTATTATTCTTGTGCCTAAGAAGAAAGGAACTTGGAGAACGTGTACAGATTGTAGGGCAATCAACAAAATCACCATAAGGTATAGACATCCCATCCCTAGGCTTAATGATCTTTTGGATGAATTGCATGGTGCTACTATTTTCTCTAAAATTGATCTTAAGAGTGGTTATCATCAAATAAGGATGAGGGAAGGGGATAAATGGAAAACGACTTTTAAAACTAAATTTAGACTGTATGAATGGTTAGTTATGCCTTTTGGTTTGACTAATACACCTAGTACTTTTATGAGACTTATGAACCATGTGCTTAGACACTTTATAGGCAAGTTTGTGGTAGTTTACTTTGATGACATTCTTGTTTATAGTGCC
>CM023943.1:8323655-8349310 GCA_013407115.1 Glycine latifolia
TCTTGTTCTTGTTCAAGAACTTCTTGAGTCTTATCAATGGCTTCCCACTGCTATTGTGGTGATTCTTCCTAGACTTATTGGAAAGCTTCTCCATGGTGTCTTCACCTTCATCCCTAACCTTTCTTCCATCTTCCATTTATGCAATTATAAGATTCTAAAACAGCCCCAATTTCAAGGAGTGCTGGAACCTTGTGTGTTCTTGAAGTTTACGTGAAGAGTGGGTTCTATTGCAAGGTAGATTTGGGAAAACTTAATGGCTATGGGTTCAGCTGTGTGAGGTATGACTTTCTAGCATAACACTTGGGTCCATAGGGGTTAGCAATTTTTCTCTTTTTCTAGGAACCCATATGCATTCTCCATTTGGAACAAATAACCTTCTAGCATAACACTTGTGTGAGGTATGACCTTTCTTCATGCAATAATGACATGTTATAGATTTTGATCCTTTTTCAAAATGAGTCATTTTAGTATGCTTTGTTTTTTAAAACTTTTTACGATTCATCTATTTTGGGGATACAAACTTGGTATTTTGAAAAGATTATGATTGATATTTGTATCCCAATCCAGATTTATCATAAGCATACTTTGGCACACTTAACATTTGGTTTAAACTACATTTTCCTCAATAGAGCTTTTTCAAGAGATCTACCAAGTAGAAGTTTTTTGTTTGTAAAGTCATGCATTTTTCAAGATGGCTCTTTTTGATATCATCAAATTCCTTTTGTAAAACTTTGTTTTCATATACTTTTGTAAAAGAAGAGGCATACATACAACCATTTGCTTTGTAGCTTGAAACAAGTTTTTCATTTTCTTCTTTCAAGTTGCAAAGTTCAGTGGTATGCCATCTAAGGTTACCTTTGAGCTTGTTATTGGAGATAGTAAGTTTTTGTGCCTCCTCATGCTTTTCATTAAAAGCATCAACTAGTTAATCAATTTCCGGATTTACTTCTGATTCAACACTGGAGTCTTCTTCATCAATTATTGATGTTAGACAAACATTGGCTTCTTCATTCTCACTTAAATATTCGGAAGTTTTTGATGCATTATCTTCCCAAGCTATGGAGGCTCTTTTGGGTTTCCCTTTTTTCTTTGTTTTCACCTAACTGTTTCTTCAAGAAGATTCGACATTCAGATTTGATGTGGCCTTGCTTTCCACACCCAAAGCAGTTGAAGTTGTTGCTGTTGTTGCTATTGTCATTTCTTTTGTTGAACTTTGTGAACCTTCTATTCTTGTTTTACTACATGAACTTGCCAAATCTTTTGACAATTAGATTTAGATTTTCATCACCTTCATCTCCACTTGAATCATCATCTTTCTCAGCTTTTGAAGATGCGGCTTTCAAGGAAATGTTTTTCTGTTTCTTGTCTGCATCTTCTGCATTTGTTAGTTGAGACATTTCTAATTCATATTCAAGCAACTTACCAAAAAGTGAAGCCATAGACATCTTTGACAGATCTTTAGATTCTTTGATTGCTGTCACTTTTGGTTGCCAAGGTCTTGTCAAGCATTTCAAAATTTTGATGTTGAGTTCCTCTACATCAAATGTTTGCCAAGACCGAGTAGATGATTGTCGATGTGTGTGAATCTAGTTTGGAGTTTAGAGATGTTTTTTGTTGTGTTCATCTTGAACATTTTGTACTCTTGGATTAAGGCATATTTTCTTGATCTCCTTACTTCATGAGTTCCTTCATGAGTGATCTCCAGCATTTCCCACATCTCCTTTGCACTCTTGCACCTAACTGTTCTGAAAAACTCATCAGAGGACAAGCCAGAGGTTGTCATGTTTTTTGTTTTAAAATCATATTGAACTACCCTCTTTTCTATGTCAGTCATTTCATCCCATTCTTTGGGAATCTTTTCATTATCAACAATTTTGGTAAGTATCAAATGACCTTTTTCAATTGCATTCCATGCACCGGGGTCATTTGATTGAATGAAAATCTACATTTTATTTTTCCAAAAACTGAAGTGTTCTCCCTCAAACATTGGAGGACGGTTGAGGGAGGCACCCTCCTTGAAGGCAATTTGTGTGATATTCATTTTCTTTAAAAGAAAGTAGTGAGCTTGAGTAACACACAATAACCTGCTCCAATACCAATTGAAAACAGTATGAACAACACACAAGAACCAAGACGGGGGGGGGATGAATTGGTTGTTTTTGTCCAATTAAAATTTCTTTAACAATCAGAGTTGAAAAGGATTGTATCACAAAACAACCATTAAACACTTTCAATCAATCAAAATCCAATCTTGATAAAATGAATTATACTAAGAAAGTTTTAGCTGATTATGAAAAGTTATATCAACAAATGACAATTAATAACCACAAGAAAAGATAAAGAAGAAATGATCAACACCATGATTTATACTAGTTCACTTCTCAATCTAGAAAAGCTACATGTGTAATGACTCACCTTGTCGCTACTGTATCACTGCCTCGTAATCACGTTATTAACAGGTTTTAGATGAAAACCCCTTAGCTTTTTCTCTTAATTACAAAAGCAGTAGTAGATTTTTTTTTTCACGAACACACAATACCCACCAGCAGCAAGTAAACACATAAATAAGTTACATATAAAACATGTCAAGTACATGTATATATATATGTACACATACAAAACGTATTTTAATAGTTGGTACAGTTGTCCAGGTCTAAAATATGTAAATTTTTCAAAGGAAACACGAAACTACACAAAAAAAGGGTAATTCTCAAAAAGACAGTTCTTGGCGGGGTCTAATCCATTGTCATCCTGGCAACTCGACGGCTCCAACCAAAAAGGGGCATCTTCCCAATCACCTACTACTGTCTGTCTGCTCACACGAACCCGGTTCGTGATCATCACAGGTACCAAACCACAAGGTACAACAAAGCAAATGTGAGTTTATCATGTTAAACAACAACAATAAACAACATCAATTAGGGAAGACATCCAAACATCACAATATTAGCATAAGATCCAAGCTTTTCATCACGCAATCAACACGGACAGTCATTCAACCACATTCCACAAGTCAACCTATAATGTATAGCATGATGCATGCTCCTGACTCATCTCTCAACATGCCATGTGGTACCATCCCAGAAATAGTCCATCCCTGTGGTCCTGATGATGCAATAGCTTGTCAGGGTCACTCTGTCGTGCACAGGCTACTCCCCTCAGTGGTGATCAGCCCCGAGGTGTTAGAAGGAGATCCTAACAGACGTGGCCCCCCAGTATCCTGGTACTCTATAGCCAGTCACCCTATTTCCGTCATGCAAATGTCATATGTCCCATTGGCACCATCAATGCATGACCCAGTCAGGAACAACATGTCTTGGATAGGTTAATACATCATGCACCCCCCATGTACATACATACCATCAACAACACGGGCTGCCCCAACATGGGCTCATCGATGCTCTGACTGCGGTCCTTGCAAGGTTAACCACTCGGTCTCAGCATCTCACATGTCTATACATAGCCTATCACCACGGCACCATCAATGTATGACCCAGTCAAGAACAACACGTCCTGGATAGGATACTCGTCATACACCCTCGTGTATATCTATGTATATCCACCCGCATTCGATAACCACTGGCACCATCAATGTATGACCCAGTCAGGACCAACACATCCTGGATAGGATAATCGTCATACACCCCCTATGGTATCAATGCATACATCATTATCTCAAACCATCACATAGGCAGGCCTCAACTGTTATCAACATAATCACATACGTTTCTTACTCATTATTCACAAACACCACATGAACTAGTGAGTCGGTGTGAAGTATTAGGTGTCCGGGTAGGCACCTATATATAAAGGTTTTTGATGTAAGAATCCAAACAAGGTCGGACGAGGGCGGACAAGGGTGGACCTTGGATTTTATAAATACCTAGGATGGACTCAGCACTATGCAATCGATTACACATGCGTTGTAATTGATTATAACAGACAGCACTTGCTTGATACAACGAGCAAGACGTGATTGTATTAGTATCACAAACCTATACAAGGTTGTCTGGATTTCGAATGCCGAGTAAGGGAAACTCGGTAGCTTCCCAAAGAAAGGAAGCGAGCTCATCCGAGTAAAAGAAACCCGATAACTCAAGAGATACAAGTTCTACCGAGTATGGAAGCCTGGTAGCCCACAAGGAAGAGACATGAGCTCTGCCGAGTAAAGGAGCCCGGTATCTCACAAGGAAAAGATACGAGCTCTGCTGAGTAAAGAAGCCCGGTAGCTCACAAGGAAAAGACACGAGCTCATCCGAGTTAGGGAACCCACTGGCTCTTTTACTAAGAAAGCACGAGCTCATCCGGGTTAAGGAGCCCGATGGCTCTTTTACAAAGAACTTGAGCTCCAGTACTCTAACGAAGAAAATAACCAACCCCGGTTAAAGAACCCGGTATCTGACAACCGCCAATAATTGACTACTAAGAGTCACGTTCCATATATATATATATATATATATATATATATATATATATATATATATATATATATATATATACTCTACGTAGTAAGCTCAGCCCGACATACCCAACCCGGTATCCGACACTTTCACAAACACTACTAAAAAGGTGTTTTGGGAGTTTATAGAATCAAAATACCGGCTTCACATGCATGCATGAGGAGTTCTTATGCATCAACTCTCCCCACAAGAACACCATCAAACTCTTCACACAAAAACACCAACCAACAAACATAAAACACATCACGTCCTGTTCATTAAAAGACTTAGCTTTTGTGCGAAAAATAACACACACCAGGGACATGCAATTATCGTCATGGTCGGACTCTCTGGCCACCAACCATGGTATCTAAAGCTATTATCAAACATAATAAACTCCCTTTACCTAACCAGGAGTTCATCCTACAGTTAGGCGATGCTGAAACACCGTCTTCGTGAGCATGTCCATTCTCTTTCAAACCTTAAGAAGGGTGTTCGCCGGCCTCCGTTCTGGTCACGAAGTTCCTCTTAACATAAGGGGGTTCGTGGCAAATATAGCGGTCCTCGAGGCTGAAGGTAATACATAGGGGTTGAGGAAGAGCGGTTTTCTGGGTAAGTTTTAGAGAGAAATGAGAGAAAAGAGAGAAAAGCTCAAGGAAGAAGAAAGGGAAAAGCACCCTCTGCTACGCACTCTATTGCTTATAAACACAGTTGACAAGGCATGTCCACTTAACGTGCACGGCTAGCAACCACAGAACAGCAGTGTTGACTTACGTCTAACATCCATCAAGCACGCATACCAAGGAAGAACAGTACCAAACAGTAATTACCAAAATAAACCAAATAATCAAGCATTACACATACACAAAACGTCCAGCTCAGCTCACTCTGAAATCCGGGGTGTTACAACATCCAGTTTCCCTAACCAACTAGTTAGGATTCAACTATTTGCAATTTGTTTCTTACAAGCTTATACAATCACTCTCAATCAGACCTAGATTAAGAACAAGAAATCTAACTCCCTTAGACTCTTTGTGATCAAGACTTAGAGAAAACCCTCCTCTAATCTTCCCTCTAGAAAAATCTATTCTAGACAAGCTTTAAGAAAACTATTGCACTAGTTACACAACTCAGAAATTCTAAAAAGAATTACAGTCAAAGTAGTATAGAAAGAAACAACCTGATGGTCCAATTTAGATGAATGTAGATGATAAAGCTTCTGAATCAAGGTTAAATGAATATCTCAAAAGAATCTTTCCAAATTCTTTTTCTTTTTGCTAAAATGCTGAAAAGAGAAATCCTCTCATGGTTTCTTTATGAATGATGAAATTGAGGATTTGTGAGTCAAAATAGTGAATAACTCATAGTATTTTTTCTCTCTTCAGAAAGGGTTATAATATTCATTGTATTTTGTTCAAACAAGAAGTATCTATTTATAGAGAAAATTGTTTTAACTGTTAGTAATCGATTAAATCACTTCTGTAATCGATTAAAGTGTTCTTGAGGCTTTCAAGAAAAGACTTATTGATAGAGGACTATCCAAAGAGAATGAAGTTCTAGAAGTACTCCATAAATTGAAGGTTCCAATGACAATGTCCAAAACCAAGCTTCTACAAAAAGAGATGATCAAGAGAATCATGGTTAGACTATTTAACAAGGGCAAGGATGGAGGAAGACACAAGGACCTTTGGAGCACCTTGAAGATTGTAGGATAGCTCTCTTAGCTCGAATATCATGCTTAGCGCAATTCCTTTCATAGCTTTCATAATTTTCCTAGTTTTCATAATTTTCGTATTGTCGTAATTTAGTAATTTCTTATTTGTGTAATGGGCCTCAATGTGGACTTTAATAGGCCCAAACTATGCGATTTTAGGTGTTATTAGAGGCTTAACTCTATAAGTACTTAGACATTGCTAGTTTTGAGAAGCTTTTGATTGAATAATATTAAGCATTTGCTTGAATTGAGAGCTTAGCCTCTTATTGGTTCTCGGCTGAACCCAAATTGATTCTTATCAAGAAAGCTTTTCTTTGTGGCAAATCCTCCTCAACTTATCATTCCAACACGGATCGTGACGTTATTCATATCATCTTCTTTATCTTCCCCACCTTTTATCTGTAAGTTCTACTATCTATCATTAGTATCTTGAAATTGGCATCTGGAAATGATCCAATCCAAGTATTTGTGCCTTGGTAGTCATCACTTATGAACAATGTAATCAATTAAAACGCAATGTAATCGATTATCACAAGAAGCTTTATTCAAAATAGTTATCAAGTAATCGATTACAACTACGTTGTAATAGATTATCAAAGGGAGTTCATTCTGTAATTTTGAACTGTGTAATCATTACCATAATCTCGTAATCAATTAAAATGTTCTTAGTTCTCAAGTAATAGATTACCACTGACTGATAATTGATTATATCAATGAGAAAATATTTTTCCAAAACTTGAAGCATGGAACACTTAGCTTTTTATGCATTCATGAAAACCTTGGGTTTCAGAAAAGCTTTTTATGAAACTTTTGCTTTTGTGAAAACATGAATGCAAAAACATGAATGAGTTTTATGCAATGGATCATAGGAGGCATCAGCTTAGACATACACAAATTAGATATGTCATTCAATTGAATTGGCATGTAAAATGCCTAAACTTTTCAATGTTTAAGATCCTCAACTTCATTGATCCTCTCTAGCTCCCCCTGAGTCTAACAAATTCTTCTAATGTTTGATGTTCAGAGGTTCAATGTTTACTCAATAGATTATTTATATTGTATATTCAAGGTTTTTAAAAAGGGAATAAATAAATCTTCAAATTGTGATATTAATTACCTTAATTACCTACTTGAATTTATTAATTACCTTAATTCATTCTTGGAGTCTTAGAGATAGAAATCTTTACAACAGTCTTACAATGCAATTATCAAGGTAACTTGTAAAGGACAATCATATCCTCTTGATCAAAGGAGGACATGTCTAACATGGAAAACCGATATGTTTATTTGGCGATGGGGACCAGTAGAAAAGGAATCGAGGATATCCCTTATGATTAAAGAAGTTTGGCATGGCTTTCTTGTCTAGGCCGAACTCTAAAGAAATGGCCATTGAAATCTTTCTAGGAAGTGGTATAGGGGCTGAGAATAGATTTTCCATAAATACCGATAAGAGAAACTCAATCCCCTTTCCTACTCTTTTTGATGTTATAGTGGTAAAGGAACTTGGGGGAATTCAGAGTCATATAGAACTCATGGCATGAAACCCTAAAGCCACAAATTGTTGCCTAAACACTTAGGTGCAACTAAGTAGGTTACTACTTGTTCATCCTAGGTCACTATGCCCATTTCCCATTGCCCAGGGTAAAAGTGTAGCTTACTCTAAGTTCTCTATCTAACATCTCGCCTAAAACTTATTAGCCCATGCAATAAAGGTGATGGAAGTTGCAAACTTGCAATACAATAATAGAGTGTCACCATGTCTCATCAATGTTAGAAACTGGATAATCCATCACTGGACGATCCATACATCTCTTAAGATTTTGATGAAAATGAAGATATAAATTTGTGTTACAAATTTGTTATATGTAAGTTAACATGATTGATGACTATAAGCAACAAGAAATAAGACTTGTCCATATATGGATACCTCGCCCACTGAACGTAAGACTTATTCGTCCATTGGATCCAAACACATATTTAAATATGCATACTTATTAGAATAAATCAGTTTATGCCACATTATATGATACCAATAAAAAGGAACATATCTGCAAATCTATTTTATAATTCTTTTTATATGTCTAACAACTATGCTAAGCCATGAAGGACAAATTTATAAAGTATTGATCCATAATCAATCAAAGACACATATCAACTATTAATAGCTGGAAACAGAATCAAAGATAAACAACAGTCATATTTTCAATTTTGAAGATCCTCTCCATATTTAAAACCTCTCAATATAAAGAGGACATCAAGGACTTGAAGAAAATTGGCAAACAATAAAGAAAAGAGATAAAGTCATATATGTTGGATATAGGGGGAGCAGGAAGAAGATCAAGTCAAAGATGAAGCTTGTGCCTTAGAAGAAAGATTTTAGCTTTTCACAAGTCAAGGCATTTGTAATTTGATTAAGTGTATGAGAGACTAATCTTATGATCCTTGCATTGCATGAACATGATCATTAACATGCATACATAATTCTACTAAAGCATTAAAGTTATTCATGTTTTCAAAAGAAACTAATTTCTCATGGTTAAGTTTTTGGAAAAACAATATATCACTGCTTTAATCGATTACACAAGGATATAATCAATTACCATCTTTTGTTTGTTTCTGGAAAAGCCATGAAGAACACTTTAATCAATTACAAGGTAATTGTAATCGATTACATAGGTGTATTTCTAAAAACATGCATGACTGCCTTAATCGATTACCACATTCTGTAATCGATTACCTTGACTTATTCTGAAAATTGCACATGATTCCCTTAATCGATTACCACATTCTGTAATCAATTACCTAGGCATTTTCTGAAAATGGTACATGATTGGTTTAATCGATTACCACATTTTGTAATTGATTATACAAGCTTATTACAAAACTCTACATGACTGTCTTAATAGATTACGACTCGTATTAATCGATTATTTTGTTTGTTACATTTTCCAGATTGAGCTAAGAACATTTTAATCGATTATTTGGAAGAGTAATCGATTACATATGATAATTTAATCGATTACGATGGCAGTTTAATCTATTACATTCAGTTATCTAAGTTTGTTATAAATAGTTTGAGTTTTTTCTGAAACCAAGACTTCTTGACTTCGAAATTTCAAAGCATTCTTAAGCCTTCTCAAAGTTAGAAAGGATATTCAGAGTTAGATAAGTTCTTGGCCCACCTTTTTAATCTTCATGGTGTATTGAAAGATTTTCAAAGAAGCTTTTGGAGAGAAAGTTCTTAAATTGATTTCTTCATTTCAACTCTGATTGGTAAATCATATTCATTCATATTCATTGGATCATTAGGTTGTCTCTCTCCATTAACTCTTGTTGCAAATTTGTTTCTGAATTCTTGGTTGTTTATAACTATTATAAAGGGTTCTTGAAGCTTTTTCTAGAGTGGGTTTCTCTAGAGGGAAAGAGTAGAGAAGGGTTCTCTATGTCTTTATCAGTAGAAGTCTAATAGGTTTTAGATTTCTATTATTTATCTAGGTTTAATAAAGGGTGACTGTTGTGAAGCTTGTAAGAATTGAAATTTAATAATAGTGGAACTCTAATCTAGTGTTGATTAGAAGAAATGGATGTAGCTTCTCTTGAGAAGTGAACTAGTATAAATTCTTGTGTTGTTCTCTATTCCTTAATCTCTTCTTGTTATCTTGATCTATGGTTCTTGGTGATATCTACATTACTCAACAAGTTCTGTTTTAAGCAATTGCTTTCTTGGGCTAAGTAGTTTGATTGATTTGAGACATTCTTGTTTTACTTGTGATTAAGATCCTTTAACTCTGATTTTCTAAAGAATTTTAAAAGGCCAAGTTTAAACCAATTCACCCCCCCTCTTGGTTATTGTGTGTATTTCTATTGTTTTCAATATAGTCAAAAGAAAAACACAAGAACATTATTTTACATAAAAGTGCTGAGCCTAGAGAGTCTATTCTTTGTATTTACAAAGCTTTATTGTTGAGATTAAGATCTTTATTGTAAATGCACTCTGTGAGTGTTTAAAGAATCTCTGATTCTAGATCAAACTTTTTTTGTAAAAGTTAGGAGTGACTTAGTGACTTAGTGACTAAGGGAGGTGTATTGGATTAGGATTTTAACAAATTATTTTAGCATAAAAAAGTCTTATGGATTTTAAAGATCATGTAGGAATATTATGACTTACCAGATTTCTTTACAAGACTTTTATGATAGTTTAGATTTTAATGGATGTATATCATAAGAATTTAAAGGATTTGAAATGACCTTATAGATTGATAAGATTTGAAAGGATTATGTGAATTTTAAAAACATATTCAAAATTACAAGAGTTAGTGAAAAAATATAAAGAAATGATGAGGTTTGGATTAAAAAAAAGTAAAACCAATATAGTTTTTTTAAATCTTTTAATAGTTAAATTGATTCTAGCTTTATATCCTCCTATACTAATCCTTCTTGCAATAACATTTTCTCATTCTCACTTTTGGATTTGAACAATAGATTTAAAATTATTTGTTGATTTTCTGATTTTTTTAATTACTACAATTATTTCATGATAAATCCAATGACATGTTTAAATGGTATAGAAGAGACTGGTGAGGGTGAAAAATTTGTAGAAGGGTTCCTGAGTTATGTGGATGACAAAATTAAGGGTGGCAATCATGAAAACATTGCATCAAGCAGGTGATGGACATAATTAGTATAACGAAAACATGGTTAACCTTAGCACATAAGACAAACATTAATTTAGAAAACAAATAGAAAAGTGTAGAGGAGATGAGTATATTTGACATTTTTTATTTATTTCAAAAGAATAGGAGAAACATATATGGCACACACATCTTGAAGAATATTAAAGAAAGAAGAGGGTATGCGTGATAAGATAAAAGAATGTCTGGTAACCAATAGAAAAAGAAAGAAAAGGTTCTAGCAAAATCTCAAGGGTTTGGGTGAGATTATTTTATAGATGTTTTATACTAAAAAGTTTGAAGAAATCCATCGAAATCGTTTTAAAAAAATAATTCATAGAAATTTGTATGTTTTTTAATACCAAAAGATTTTTTATAAGTTATAAAAAATCCAAATTGAATACAACTGAATTTTGTTGCCCTTATTAAAAAATCTTAAAAGTCTTAGTTGAATACCACAAGACTTATTTATACAATTTGAAATTTTTGATTGAATACCACACTAATTTTAATATAAAAAAAACTCTTTTAAAATCCTTTGAAATCTTAATCCAATACACCCCCTAAATAATACTTAGGTGTTCTTAAATTCAGGGAGAGTCTAAGGGTTGTGCTAGTAGTGGCCTTGAGAATACTTGTAAGCCAAAAGTGACAAAAAAGAATAACTGTTCTAATCAAGTTTGATTAGTGGAACTCTTTACTAGTTACTAAAGGAGAACTTGATGTAACTCATGTTGACTGAACAATATAAAACTAAGTATTGTTACTACTCTTCCTTAGCTTGTTGTTTTCAAATCATATTGTTGACACATCCTTGCACACAAGTCTTTCACTAAAAATACATTTTAACATATCATTGAACGACAATCCATCTTGGCCTAAGAAAGTTGTTCTTAACACTAGACGAGCGTTCTGATAAATTATTTTCTTTATTAAACAACTTCCATTCAAAAAGTTTATAATATTTTATCTAACACACTATTCAACCCTCCTTCTAGTGTGATTTGTTATATTTCAATCAATACTAGGCAACTTTGGTGCAGCTTGAGGCCACTCAAGCTACTATCCAAGCACGAGCTTTGGCACAACAACAACTCCACCTGGATTTCTAGGTCTAACAGAATTTAGGAAGAATGTGTTAGATACTGAATGATCCATACATCTCTTAATGTTTTGATGAAACAAAAATATAAATTTGTGTTAATCACTTTATTGCATTTAAATTAATAGTTTTGATAACTGGAAGCAAGACGAGGTAAGACTTATCCATGAATGAATATCTTGTCTACTGGAAGCAAGAAATACTTGTCCAGTCCATCCAAACACCAATTCAAATATGCACACTTATTTAATTAAATCGGTTTATGCCATAGTATATGATTCTATTTAAAGGGAACATATCTGTGAATCAATCATATATTTCATCTTTAGAAAAAAAAAACACGGAGCTTTAGAGAGTTTATCCTTTGTAATATACAAAGCTTCGTTGAGAGATTAAGAACTTCATTGTAAATCCACCCTTTGAGTGTTGTAAAGAATCTCTTATTCTAAACCAAACTTTTGTTTGTGAAAACCAGGAATTACTTAGTAATTAAATAATACTTAGGTGTTCTTAGATTCAAAGGAAATGTAAGGATTGTGTCAGTAGTGACCTTGAGAATACTTGTAAGCTAGAAGTGGCAAAAAAAAACTGTTGTAGTCAAATTTGATTAATGGAATCCTTTACTGGTTGGTAAAGGAGAACATAATGTAACTCATGTTGAGTAAATCAATATAAAACTAAGTATTTTTAATGCTCTTCTTTACCTTGTAAAAATATTTTCAAATTTTATTATTGACACATTCTTATGCACAAGTCTCTCACTATATCATTGTACGACTATCCACCTATGCTTTAGAAAACTTTTTTTAGTCACTGGACCAGAGTCCTTACAAATTGTTCTATTTATCAAACATCTTCCATTTGAAAAGAAATCTATCTTTAACCTATCACACTATTCAACCCTTTTCCAGTGTGATTTGTTCAAGGGAGACTCTGATCTAAATTTTACCACTAGATTAGAGAGTTGGAGAAGATCTTGAGGGCCATGACATGTCCTCAAAATAAGGATAGTTATGCTACATATATGCTAGTCAATGAAGTAGAGTTTTGGTGGCATGAAATTTAATAGATGATGAAAGCGTGTAGAGAACCCCTCACTTGATATTATGAAATTAATAATGTTGATATTATGAAATATTTTATTTAAATTTAAAAATGTATTATTTAATTGCTAAATTAATAAATTATCAATTTAAAAACTATTTTTTCTTTCTATTCAATGAATATAAAATGATTTAAATTAATTAAAAAAGAGTAAGATTCATACAACTTTTTAATTAAAATAATTTTTAATTAATTTAAAAACAGCATGTAAAAAGTATTTTTGGCACTTTTGAAAGAAGAAAATTTGTAAGAATTTTTTTTGGATTAAATATAATTTTAGTTTATGTTAATGTGCACTTAAATTTTGGTCTTGAAAGTTTATTTTCATTTTTAATTATTATAAATTTTTGTTTTTTTAATTTTCATCTGTGTAATTTTTTTTAATTGTGTAAATTCTCATTTTTCCAATTTAAATTTCTTAAAATACGAACTTACATAAACTAAATGAAAAAAAATGTAATCTTATATACCCTAAAATTGAAAAAGATTAAATTTACAAGCCACAACTAAAATTGAACATAAAAACTCACATGGGAGAAAAATTTAAAGAACCTGAAACCTAGATGGAACAAATTCATATTTAGTATATTTTTTTTTATAACTTTTGTAAGAAAAATAAATTGTTTTTTCTTTGTTTTTCCTTTTCTTGATATTTCTTTTCCAAGTTCAGTTCAGATCTTCTGCACAAGTCCAACTCGTAGTGGGGTTAACGGGACAGCAGACGCAGAGCAAGAGAGTGTATTGGAGAAAATGAACACTGTTCTTTCACCTTCTTCAGCGTTTCCTACGTTGTCCAAAACCTATGTTTCTTTTTGTCCCTTATTTTCCAATTTCGCTGTTCCTTCTTCTTCTTCTTCGTACATTGAACTTCCCCGCAAAAGGGGTTCTCAAAGCACTGGACTTCGCTGCAACTGTAGCATCTGGCCAGGTGGCCCTGGCTCTGGTACAGTATTGTTTTCTTCTCTCTTTCTCTCTCTCTCTCTATTGTGCTGCTGGTAATGTTGATAATGGGTCCTAACATCAATTTCTGGGGTTCATGGGTTGCTGTTGTCGGAAAAAAAATCATCCTTACTGCTGTTTCTAGTAGCATCTATTGTTTCATGATTTTATATTTTATTTTATTTCACGAATGCTGAAGGCTTTTTAATTGAGGATTGGATTCATGGGGACTAGGGAATTACAACAATGTCCATTACTTAGGTGGGAAATGACTGCCCCCCTCGATACCCCAAAAATTAGTAGAGCCCCACCACTCAAATAAGTAATAAAAGAACCTAAGAAGCTAATTCGCAAAAAAGAAAAATAGACAGACAATAAAACTAAAATAGATAGATATAGAAGTTTGAATAGAAAGCCTGACCCTTTCTTGTCTTGTCTTTGAGTTGAATCAGAAGCCTCGAATGGTTGCTCTGATTCTGTGTTCTCTTTGTTGTTTGACCAATGTTCCAGTGCATCATTGGGGAGATGTAGTTCTGACTGCTTGTTTTTTAATAGGATGCCTTCTTCTTCTCTTAACAACAAAATTCCTTATTCCATTGTTTTTCCACATGAACCGTTGTATCATGTCACCCCTAAGGTTTTTGGTTTTACATGTTTTGTTCATAATGTCTCACCAGGATTAGACAAACTTTCTGCAAAGG
Organism: Glycine latifolia; assembly: GCA_013407115.1. Lineage (NCBI taxonomy): Eukaryota > Viridiplantae > Streptophyta > Magnoliopsida > Fabales > Fabaceae > Glycine > Glycine latifolia. The sequence goes on from CM023943.1 coordinate 8,338,325, forward strand.
CTGTTAAGTGTGTCTTTTTAGGATATTCTCGCCTGTAGAAAGTTTACAAATGCTACTCTCCATAAACTAAAAAGTGGTACATGTCTGCTGATGTTACTTTCTTTGAGGAAATTCCTTTTTCTCATCCTCCTTGCAGGATCCTGGTTCCATATAGCAAGTTCTATCTGTTCCATCTTTTGGTCCTATGATACTTCCTACCCAAGACCCTTTTGACCAAGAAGGACATCAGCCTCAGTCTCCTGTTCCTACTTAAGATGATAGTGCCTCTCCTTCTTCTCCACACAGGACACAGGAAGCTAGTTGTTCAGTGCCTACAGGTTCTACTGATTCATTTCCTTTGCCATCAACTTGCCTTACGACGGATCCTTCATCCACATCACATCCTAGTGAACCAAGTTCTGATTGGTCCATTGCTATTAGGAAATGTATTCAATCTACCCGAATTCTTACCCTATTTACAATTTTTTGAGTTATCATCTCTTATCTCCTTCATATTTCTCCTTCGTCTCTTGTCTTCTATTACTATTCCTAAAAATGTTCAAGAGGCACTTGATCATCTTGGTTGGCGACAAGCCATGATTGTTGAAATGCAGGCTCTTGAGAACAGTGGCACATGGGAATTAGTTCCTCTCCCCCCCTGGGAAGAAGACAGTTGGCTACAGATGGGTTTATGCTATTAAAGTCGGGCCTAATGGTGAGGTTGATCGACTTAAGGCTTGGTTGGTTGCCAAAGGCTACACTCAGATTTATGGCCTTGATTACTGTGACACCTTCTCTCCTGTGGCCAAGAATCACAACTGTTCAGCTCTTCCTAGCTATGGCAGCTATTCGTCATTGGCCTCTTTATCAACTAGACATAAAAATGTCTTTCTTCATGGTGATTTAGAAGAGGAAATCTGTATGGAGCAACCTCCTAGTTTTGTTGCTCAGGGGGAGTATGGTTTCATGTGTAAATTGCGTTGATCTCTCTATGGGCTCAAACAGTCACCACGTGCGTGGTTTGGGAAATTTAGCCATATTGTTCAGAATTTTTGAATGAAGCGATGTGAAGCAGATCACCCTGTTTTTTATTGTCATACTTCTCCTGGGAAGTGTGTTTACCTAATTGTCTATGTTGATGACATTGTTATTACAGGGAATGATGTTACCAATCAAAAACTAATTTTTAGATAGTAGGAGAGGAAGAAGAAGATGAAATGTAAGGATAAACATGAGTATCAGAAAACTGGAAGTAGAAAACCAGAAGATGTTTTTTTTCATTATTTTTTTTTCTCTCCTTAATCTCTAGCATATCATAAACAAAATATATCTTAATCTCTACCATATTTTAACTAAATCATATCTTATCACATCTCGTAATCTCTATTATATAATATCTTAACAATTATTATTGTAAAAACTGAAAAAAAAAAGTATTACTTTTGATAACAGCTTTCAAAAATTACTTTTTTATTGAATGGGTTCTTTTGTTTTCTTATTTTTAGAGAATAGATAACAATGTTGAAGAACAGGAAACAGACAGACCCTTCTTATCTAAAAGAAGTGTTAGCAGTACGCTCTCTAACACATTCTCTCTATTACTCACTCTGATATTGATTGAAATTCACTAAAACTACAAAATTAAGAGAGAAAATTATTAAATGAGGAGTGAAATCTACCAAAATTTGTGATTTCTAGTAAATTTCAGCCAATTGTGGAGAGTGTGTGAGAGGTGTGTTGCTGGCATTTCTCCTTTTCTAATGGTAATGCTTCACTTAGTAAATTTGGTTAATGATAATCCATTCTTAAGGATTTACTTTTTCAAATTTGTAGTTTGTGTTTATTTACCGGTAAACAAGTAGTTTCAGGTTACAAATTAGTCCACTTAAAGTTCTCTATTTTTAAGGTGATTTATTATATTTTCTTTTCAAGTAAATAAGTAACTGAATCTTGTAGGTGATAGTGATAGCAGCAACAGAAGTATCCTGGATGCATTTTTCTTGGGAAAAGCTGTGGCTGAAGCTCTAAATGAGCGCATTGAATCCACAGTTGGTGAGATTTTTAGCACCGTTGGAAGATTGCAAGCTGAACAGCAAAAGCAAGTGCAGGACTTTCAGGTATGAAGTAGTTTAAACTGGCATTATCTTGTGCTGGATAAATAATATGTTGTCTCGTGTTTTACTTCATGACTACATAACCAATATTGTTTGCCTATTTTTTTTAATTTTTTTTATCTAAGTCTATAAATTGGACAGCTATAATCTGCTTAAAGATTTTATGTGGTGACATGATCTAGTGCTACATTTTGGATACTCTGACTATTAATGTTAGATTGTAACTCAACTTGTAGAATATAGTTCAGCCCTTTTATTGGACCTTAATTTGCCAGTATAGGCAAATGTTCAATATTGTATTTCTGATTTGAAAATGATATTATTGGTAATGGGGATTGTCAATTGTCCAAATAAAAATATTTCAAATTCCAGTTGTTCTCACTTACCAATATATATATATATATATATATATATATATATATATATATATATGAGGAGGGATTAACTTATTCCAAGAGTAACTCATCCTCACCATTTTACATTTTAAGATAATCTCTAGCTATAGTTTGCTAACACACTCATACTAAAAAACAAGGGTGTGTACGTTAGCAATTCCTATATATATATATATATATATATATATATATATATATATATTTAATTTAGTCTACAATCAGTTTTGTACTCCGAAATGTGTTGGACTGTCCAATTTAAATTACTGGGATAATTATGTACAGAAAGTTCTTGAGCTATAAAATTAGAGTCACGCTGATGACCTCTAAGTTTAACCATACAGTACTTACAAGAGTTGAAAAAATGAGTTGGAAAATGAAATTTCCAGATCCAGAGAGGTATAAAAAGGCTGATTGGGAAACTCATTTATCTCACAATTTCAAGGCCTGATCTATTATTTGTAGTTGGAGTTGTCAGTCAATTTATGCAGGGTCCTCACATTGACCATTAGAATGGTGTGATTTGCATTCTTAGATACATCAAAAAGACTCCAGGATAGGGATTATTATTTGTAGTTTGGGCTTAGGCCCATGAATAGCTAGGTGCTTAGGGTTTCTAAGCCTATATATTTCCTTGTAATCTGAGTGTATGAGGAGAATATAGAGAAAAGTTGGACGTAGCTCACATTGGGTGAACCAGGATAAACATTGTGTTATTTTTCTTTCCCTTTCTCACTTTCTGTTTTTCTCGATTGTTGTGTGATTTCTTGATACCAACATGGAGAAAGGTGCATGTAATGCGTGCACGGGGGTTGAGATGGCAGTAGTGGTCGGAGTTGTTTCTGAACAAACAGATCTGGTGACTGGCACAGGGGTGGGAGAGTGAAAGTGTGATATTGTCGAAGCAGAGCAATGGGTTAGTAGTCGAGGACGTGACAAATGAAGCACGTCCTGAAACTTATCCTCATGGAGTCTAGCAAGACCAGCCACCTATGATAATGAACTAGGCTGTTGAGCTAGAACCTCTCTCTTGAGCTCCAACTTAAGTCTCGATAAGAAATAGCTCAGCAAGAAGGAAGGATTCAACCCCACAATCCGGTTAGCCAATGCCTCAAATTCACTAAGATAAGAAACACCGAGGAAGTCTGTAGGAGCTTGGAAAGCTTACCTCGTGGGTCATCATAGGCTGTAGGGGCAAAACTTGTCTCTTCACGCTTGCAGAAATTGAGGCCATGAGTGGATCTGACCATTATGGTACATCCATTGGTACTAAGCTAAAGCAACACCATCCAAATAGAAGGAAGCAACTGTTATTCTCTCTTCGTTTGGGGTTTCATATAGTAAAATTTAACTGGGTAATTTTAAAAATCCACCCATGGGGTCATCTCCTACAAATCTGGGAATATCCAATTTCAGAAAGTGCCTCTGATGATAGGAATTGGGGGAGCTGAAATTTGAAGCGGCAGAATGGATGGGAGATCGGTTCTCTAACGCTGTCACAGGATTGGCAACATCCTCTATCTTGTGAATGAAGGTGGATTGTAACCTTGCCATACGTTGCGGAAGCTCATTCAATTGTGCATTGTGAGTGGCGTTGGTTTTATATCTGGTGTTGTCTGCCATGGCAGTGGTGGTGGGTGTAACGACCCGCCTCGTCGTTACTGTATTGCTAACTCTTAATCACGCCATTAGCTTGTTTTAATATAAAAAAAAAGAATCCCTTTAATTTGATTATGAAAACGGTAGTAAATTTTTTTCCTTCGCGAGCACATAATAATCATCATCATGAAGCAAATACGTGAATAAGGTACACATGAGACATCTTTGATACATATACATACAAAACGTGGTTTAGTTGTAGGTACAATTAACCATGTCTAAAATGTATAAGTTTTTCAAAAGAAGCAAGAGATTAAACAATGAAGAGTAAACTATCAAAACACAACTCTTGGCCGGGATCTGATCCATCGTCATCCCGGCAACTCGGGGGCTCCAACCAAAAAGAGGTCATCTTCCAGGTCATCTACTGCTGTCCGTCTGCTCACACGAACACGGTTCGTGATCATCACAGGTACCAAACCACACGGTGCAACAAAGCAAATGTGAGTTTATCATGTAAAACAACAAGCGACATATAACATCAAACAGGTAACCTCAGTTAAGAAAGGCAATCCAAACATCACAAGATCATCACAATATCCAAGCATTTCATTACGCAACCAACATGGACTGTCATCCAAAAACATTCCATAATGCCTAGCATGATGCATGCTCCTGACTCATCTCTCAGCATGCAATGTGGTACCATCCCGGAAATAGTCCATCTCGATGGTCAGATGATGCAGTAGTTTGTCAGGGTTACTCTGTCGTGCACAGGCCGCTCCCCCTCAGTGGTGATCAGCCATGGGTGTCAGAAGAAGTTTCAAACAGACGTGGCCCCCCAGTATCCCGGTACCTTACAGCCAATCATCTTATTTCCGTTGTGTAAATGTAGTATGTCACATGGGGATCATCAATGCATGACCCGGTCAGGAACAAATTCTTCCTCACAAGGGTGACCTGCCATGCACCCCCCATGTACATACATATTGCCCTAATCACGGGCCGCTCCAACATGGGCTCATCGATGTACTGACCGTGGTCCTTGCAAGGCTAACCACCCGGTCCCGGCATCTCACGTGTCTATACATAGCATATCACCACGACACCATCAATGTATGACCTGGCTAGGAACAAATCCTTCCTGGCTAGGGTAACTCGCCATACACCCCCGTGGGTATCTCTATATATCCACCCGCATTCGATAACCATGGGCACCATCAATGCATGACCCCCCCATGGTATCAATGCACATATCATCTCATAAACCAACCTTCACTGTTCTAGCATTATCATATATGTTCATTACATACACATCAACAGTAACACAACATAGACTAGGGAACTGGTGTAAAGTATTGGGTGCCCGAGTTGGCACCTAAATACTACATGATTATGAGGTATGAACCCGAACAAGAGCGGACATGGTCGGACAAGGGCGGACCTTGGATCTTATAAAATACCAAGGACGGACCCAGTACTATGCAATCAATTACATAAACGTTTGTAATCGATTAAAATGGACAGCACTTGCTTGATACAACAAGTAAGAATTTTGATTGTATTAATACCATGAGCCTGCACAAGGTTGTCCGGATTATGAATGCCAGATGGTACAAGGTAGGCTTTCTCAAAGAAAGGATGTGAGCTCAACCGAGAAGGAAAGCCGATAGCTCTCAAAGAAAGGAGAAATGAGCTCTACCGAGTAAGGAACCCGGTAGCTCGCAGAGAAAAGAGACACGAACTCTACCGAGCAAGGGACCCGGTAGCTCTCTCAAAGAAAGGAAACGATAAGCCGCACTAAACTCTATAACCCAGCAGTCTAGTTGTCAGAATGAGTCCCCGGACTTGAGATATTGGCGTCCGCCAACAAGGACTACTAAGTCATATCTCGTATGTATATGCTACATAACAAGCTCTACCCGGCATACCCCAAACCCAGCAGTCGGCACCTCCACAAAACACCACTAACAAGGTGTTCTAGTAATTCTCATCAACAAACACCAACTTCACAAATAGTGAGTTCTTCCAACATCAAAATCTTCACACAAGAACACCATCAAACATAAACATTTCACATCCCATTCGTTACAAGACATAGTTTTTCTAGAAAAACAGCACACAACAGGAACATGCAAATATTTTCATAGTTGGATTACCTGGCCCCTAACTATGGTATCTGAAATTGTTATTAACATAATAAACTCTCCCTTACCTAGCCCGGAGTCCTTCTCGCACAGTCCAACGGTGCTGTAACACGATCTTCTTAAGCGCGAGCTTGCCCGAACACAAGGTCCTCAAGGAAGCCGAGAAGGAAAGGGTCGGGCTCCGTTCCCTTTGAACTTTACGAAGGGCTGTCTAAAGCCTCCACTTTAGTCATGAGGTTCCTCTTAACATAGGATTTCCGTGACAAGCTACGGTGATCCTAGGTGGTTGAGGGTGTTTCAGAGTGGTCGAAGAAGTGGGTTCAGGGTGTGGGTAAGCTTAGAGAGAAAAGGAAAAAAAGGCGCAAAGAAGAAAAGGAACACGCTTCCGTTGCGCACTCTGATGCCTATATATACACAGCTTACAAAACATGTCCACTATGCATGCACGGGCAGCAACCACAGACCAACAGAGTTGACTTAACACATCCATCACCTAACACGCATACCAAGGCAGAAACACAACAAACAATAATTACCAAAATAAATCAAATAATCAAGCAACATAACACATCAAACATCCAACTCAGCAATTCGAAATTTCAGGGTGTTACAGTGGGTGGGTACTCAACGAAAGCTCCAATGATGTGAGATAGTTTCTGAATTCAAGGACAAAAGGGCCTCCTAAAGAAGAAAGAATAATAAGATAAGAATGAACTTAATTCTCATTAATCTATCAATGGAATTACAGGAATATATAGCCATGAGCACATGCTTCTCATAAACAGAATAATATTTAGATCCTTCCTAACAGAATTGTAACGATCCCCTTCTAGAATAAGCTGAGTTATTACATTATTTACACTACTAATAATAAAGGATCACTTCTTGTAAAGCACATAATCATTCCATTTCTTTGGTGCCATCACATTCCTTTGGGCCTCTGGTCCACTACAGATTGGACCTCAATCTCCTCTGTATCTTCAGTCTGATGACTCAGACTTAGTCATAGGCATTGTTTTTGTAATGAAGATTGGCTGTTTTCCATCATTCTGGATATGTATCTATCAGTATATTTCCATGTTTGGCGCCTAATTGTCTATTCTTGTGAAAATTAACAATTATTTACAATGCATGTTTTAAATCAATGAAAAAGGAAGGTGTTAGAAATCAAATAATAAAACCAGCAACAATGAATAATTCCTCTGTTATATTCCACTTCCAACAAACAGTAACATTCCAAGCCCAATTACGTTTTCATAGTGCTGATATGGCTCAGATTACACAAGGAAATGTAAAGGAAATTAAGGAAACAACAATTAATAAGAACAGGGTCCTTCGAGACACCCTGACGATCTCCAACAAATGCAACAGCATCCCTAATGACCACCCCCCTCACACCTCCACTACGCACATATTTAATCATTCTCTTGCACGTCACGCGTAACAAACTCCCCCAACAGACTTGCTGACTCAGCAGTAGGCTTAGCATCTTTATTGGGCTGCCACTTACTCCTATTTCGGTCTCTGATATAAACTTTACTGAATTGGGCTTTGTGGAGTTGAGCCCTATCAGAAGGTTGGAATTATTAAACAGAAATCCTAGAGTTTAGGTGGCTTAATTATATTAGCTAAAAGGAAATTATAGATATGGACTGGAGTAGATTTTTCTGTGGAACCAATGCCGAATGTTTCAAACATATCAGCTATATATATATATTTACAGCCAGACAACTGCAGCATGGCAACTGCAGCGTATATGTCTTCAATAGCTGCAGCTGCCTGTCTGTAAATTAGGAATGAATAAAACATTGAACTTTTATATTAATCCATTTGAAAGATTAATTGGTCTTAAAATATGATAAACCCATAATTAAAGAGGTGTGAAAGGAGAAGGATGGAGAGGAATGTATAGTGGGTAGGGTAATAGGCCACAATAGCAAGGATTGAAATGAAAACAGGGAGGGATATCTGGCAGCTGATGATGGAGAGAGAGGAAGGGTAGGGAAGAATAAGAGAAATGCCACTTCGCAGCAAAGGAGTGGAGCAGGAGGGTGTGTGAATCATTAGGGAATCACGCAAATCATGCAATAGAGGAGAAAGTGGGAAAACAGGGGCTAGAGGGGATTGGAAGAGGTATCGGATATCATGTAAAAGAGTATAGGAGTTATTCCTATCTCTACAAAAAGGAGTCACTATCTTATTTTTCTCCTTTTAATTCCATTAGATTGTTTTTCTGCTACTTTAGCCCTATAGGTAATCCTTGTACTGAGGGCACTTCCTCAGGGTTCCTAAAGCATTTGAATACCATTTTAGTTCAGTATTTTAATTTCGCTTCTGGTACCTATCAAAATGTAACCTTAATTTAGGCACATTCATAAATTTTATAATTTGAAGTTGATCCATGCTTTTTGCATCCCACTTTCTAGCTTGTAGCATTTTCACTGTAGATGTAGATTCCTGTCTTTTACATGTTGGAAAATATAATGCTCATGCAGGAAGAAGTAATGGAAAGAGCCAAAAAATCAAAGGAAAAAGCAGCACGTGAAGCTATGGAGGCACAAGGATTCATTTCAAAATCTGTAGTTGAGACAAAAGTCACAGATTCAGCTACTTCCAAAACTTCAAATTCTGCAACAGATCCAGTCACTTCTGTTCAGTCCACTGACGCATCTGAAACAGATTCTGAACCTGCCAAAGAGGAGGAACCTACTACTAGTTGAACAAGTGATGAATGATCCATCCTAGCGTATTTGGATTCAACTGTTGACTGATTTATACTGAATTTTCCTTAATACCTTATTTTCTCCAAATCTAAATATATCATGGTTAATCGATGCATCACAACTTTTTCTTAATTCCATCCGTTCTGATATATATTTATATTCAAGAGATCAATAAGTTCTAATTCTCAACTGGAGTGTCCCTGTTTCTTACATCATGCAGCAAAATTTGATTTAACTTTGTTTTTTGAGGTATCATACACTTAACATGACTATTTATTTTAGCGACAACCTCGTGAAATTGGAATATGATTGTAACATCCTAAAAATTTACAACTCATATATATATATATAAAATTCTTTGTAATTAGTTTCCTTGTGACTTGTCTGGAAGGGTTTGCTTTCCATTACTTGCATGTGATATTTTTGTCTATTAATTTAATTCTTTTCAAAATGAAAAATTTATTTGATCAATTAGAATTAATTTAATTACAAGTGACATATTAAGTAGTTTTTTTAACTTTGTTTATGTGTGCTTGAATGCATGATCTGTTCCAAGTCAGAATAAAGGAGGAGTGTTGATGTTAGGTGTTTCGAATTGATCGTAAAAAAAATAGCTATTTTGTTCATTTACTATCAACTCTAATTAATTTTGGTTAAAGGTGTTGTTGATGTTGAATGTGTTGATGTTTAGATTTCATTCCTAAAACTAGTTTAAAATTTATTTTTACTGCAAAGAGTTTCACAATGTAAAATTACACTTGTGTAAACCCCAAAGGCCATCATGGCACAAACCCTTCCCACCAATGGAGAGGTGGTTGGCCATGCAAAAGGAAAAAACTAGCCAACCACATCTTTTGCTCCCTTGAACACTCAACCATCACACCATTCTCCCTCATTTTCCTTGTGATGGCCGAAACCTAGAGAGAGAAAGGAGGAGAATTGATGAGGACATCAAAGGTCAACCCGACATCAAAGATCAACCCCAAGACCAAGACCCAATACAAGGCATAGGAGGATCCATGACAAGAGCAAGAGCTAAAAAGACCTAAGAAGTTTTGCAACATATAATGGCTAATCTGAGGGCAATCCAATTGCATGAGGGAATCCAAAATCTAGAGGGTTTTGAGACCTGGACCTCAAGCTTAGTTATGCCTCACTTAACCAGTCAGACATTTTAGTTTTTCTTACAATGTTGAGATTTTAATTTTCTTTTATTTTCTACTAGATGCATGAGAACTAATTTGTATAAATCAATTCTGAAGTGAATAGAGAAGAGACTTTTGCTGTTGGATTTTATCATTAGCTTGAGAATTGTCTCTGCTAGGGTTCTTCCTTGAACCATTTTGATCTCATCAAGAATTGCTCAATTCTTGTGGCGATCGTCAAGGCTTATCAAACATCAATTGTTTGTAGCGCCTATTTCCGAATTTCTAATTTTGTAATTCAGCCCAAATTTCTTATTCACATAATCTCGTTTTACTTATCCTTTTTCGATATTTTCTATGTCTAAATTGCATTTTAGAACGTCCACTTTCACCTCCTTTTGGAATCGTTCCAATTCGAGTTCTATAGGCTGAGAAACGAATAAAAGTTAACAATACGATTCTGGCTCAATTGGTGAGCAAATTCCAACGTAGAATTGGTCTGAAATTGAATCAAGGCAGGGGGATTCACATCATTTGGTATCAGAGCAAGGTTCTAGGATTGGAAATAAGGCTGAGTTCATCCATCATGTTCTGCATTTTTGGGTAACCCTAAACCCCAAAAATTATGTTTGCTCAATTTGAATTGTGCAATTCTGTTACAACCTTGTGTTCTTGGAGTTCATCCCATGTTCATCATTGTTCATAAACTTTAATCCTTTCAATCCATGTGATTTGGGCTAAGTTTCTGTTGAGCGTTAAATATTTGCTTGTTTTGTTAGGAATTTTAGTTCAGTTGCATTCTCAGTTGCTGCAACTTCAAAGCTTCATTACAAAATTACATATTTCATTATTAGAAGCATTTTGACTATAAAAAAAAAGAACAAAAA
>CM023943.1:8349410-8360459 GCA_013407115.1 Glycine latifolia
ATTTGGGCTAAGTTTCTGTTGAGCGTTAAATATTTGCTTGTTTTGTTAGGAATTTTAGTTCAGTTGCATTCTCAGTTGCTGCAACTTCAAAGCTTCATTACAAAATTACATATTTCATTATTAGAAGCATTTTGACTATAAAAAAAAGAACAAAAACAAGAGAGAAAGAAACAAAAAAAAAGAGTCTACAGCAAATGAAGTATAAAAAAAAAACACATCAGCTTTGTTCATTATTTCATTGCACCCCACTTGTTTGATAAAATTCCTAAGTGTCAAGTGTCTTATCTAATCACTGTTTTTCCATAAAATTAAAGTTTGTCTTGCTTGTTTGTTGGTAGTGAAATTGTTCTTTACTACTTCTTTGCATTTGGTGGTGCTAGAATTTTGTTTAAGCTCTGTGATTGTTACCTTTAAAGTACTTCTTAATTATAGATTATTTTGGTTCAAGTAAGAACTTTAAGTTAGGGAATGAGTGGTAAAAGGCAAAGAGTGAAACATTAGAGAAAAATCCATAGAAGAAAGCACTATACACGAGTGGTACATCTTTGAGTATAAACACGTGAGAAGAGTGGTGAGTTCCTATTACTTCAATTTTTTGGTTCTTTACTTGAAATATGGTAGGTACAGGTGGTAATGGTACCCCTCCTCTAGGGGGAGACAATGGATTGTTTATTGATGCGATTACAGCCCAAATGCAAAGAATGTTGACAGAACATATCGAGGAGCTGTATGGGAGAATTGAACAATTAGAAAATCAAGGAAATGGTGATGATGGTGGAGGTAGAAGGAGGAGATGGAGAAATAATGAGGGTGATGCTAGAGAGGACAGAATTGAAGGAGTAAAGTTGAACATAGCCACTTTCAAGGAAAGAGTGATCCAGAAGCATATTTGGAGTGGGAAATGAAAATTGAGCAACTATTTGCATGCCACAATTACACTAAGGATAAAAAGGTGAAGGTGGCAGCCATGGAATTCACTGACTATGCTCTCATATGGTGGAACCAATTACAAAGGGAGAGGATGAGATATGAAGAACCCATGGTGGACAGTTGGGAAGAAATGAAGAGTGATCGAAGCCGTATTCAACCAAATTAATGCAATTAAATGCAGTACTAGGAAGTGACCTAGATCGTCTCTCAAGGATCGATTGTTTGTGTTAAGGGCTAAAACATGTATTGGGGGTTTTTAACAGAATGCAAGATTATATATGAAATAAAGCAGAATTACTAATTAAATGCAGTGATTAAAACAGTTAGGTCTGGATCAGATTGCGTTTCTAAATTCCTTGGTTCACGAAAATAATCTATTCTACTTAATCCTTGGTCAGTCCAGATTAATCTACTAAGCGAAGATTAACCTAAACTTCCCTACACGAATTAAGCAAACGCGAATCTTGTTAGGTCTAATCTCTCAGGATTAAGCAACCTGAATCAACTTAGAATCATTAAGCATGACTCTAATTCGAAATTGCAAAACAGAGACCTAACAATGGGGAATCAAACAGAACAGAACTCAAGCACAGAGAACCTCCATCAATTCGCAATCTTTCCCAGGACCTAACCCTAGGAATTAGCCTTCCATTAATTCAAAATCAACAACAGAAACACGAATTGGATCACAGAGCATTGAAACGAAAAAAAACAGAAGAAAAACGAAATTTGAAAGCAGGAACGAAATTATAAACTAGAAGCAGAACAGAAACGAAAATTAGAAACTGGAATTGAAATGCAAAACGTATTCTGAACAGAGAAACAGAAACGAAATTGAAATTAAAAACGAAAACAGAAACCTTAAGCGGAGAATCCCCAATAGAAGCGAAAACAGTCACTTACAGAAAAACGAAAACCTTCTAAAACCCTAAGGAGAGCAGCTGAACGTGAATGTAGCCTCCTAGTGCATGGGCACAGTTTCCTATATATACTAGTGACTAAACCTAAAACGAAAATGGGCCTTTTTAACAATTCTGGCCCAAAAAATCACTAAAGCGAAATAAAACGAAAATAAAATGCTGATGCGGAAAAAATGACGCTGACGACGTAATCCAATCTTCAAGTCCACGAATTAATTCCAAGCTCATTTAATTATTAAACTGCCCTGAAAATAAAAATTGGAATAATTAAACTTAGAAAATCCAAATTCGCTAAAATCTGAATTATCGGTCCAATTAAATCCTAAATGAGAACAGTGCGGAATATAAGCGATTAAAGCCAAATTAGGGATTAAAATGAGTACAGAAAGATGAGGAAATATAGGTAAAAAGTGACTCATCAAAGAGGTTGATGAGAAGAAGGTTTGTTCCTTCTCATTATCAAAGAGACCTTTATAACAAGCTCCAAAGACTCACACAAGGTAGTAGAAATGTTGATGAGTATTACAAGGAGATGGAGGTTTCCATGATTAGAGCTAATGTTATGGAGGATCGAGAGGCTACTATGGCTCGTTTTCTACATTGGCTAAATAGTGATATAAGGGATGTTGTGGAGTTACAAAATTATGTGGAGTTGGAGGACTTAGTACATCAAGCTTCTAAGGTAGAACAACAATTGAAGAGAAAGTGTGTCATGAGGAGGAGTTCATCTAATTTTCACTCTCCTGGTTGGAAGGACAAACATAAGAAGGAGGGAGGGTCATCAACAAGCAATCCCAATGTTACAGCTCAAAGAACTCAAAATAAGTCTGATGAGACACTTAAGAAAGCAAGGAGTAGTGAGATTAAGTGCTTCAAGTGTTTGGGAAGAGGTCACATAGCTTCTCAATGTCTAACTAAGAAGACGATGTTACTTAAGGAAGATGGAGAAATAGTTAGTGATTCTTCTTCAGAATCTTCCCCATCCAGCGATGAAGATGAGCATGAAAAGGAAAGAGAGTCAGAAGGAAATTTATTCATGATTAGAAGGATGTTGGCTAGTCAAGCAGCTAAATTGGATGACTGTCAAAGAGAAAATATTTTTCATATGAGGTGTCTCATCCAAGGGAAGTTATGCTCATTGATCATTGATAGTGGGAGTTGCACTAATGTGGCTAGTGCAAGGTTGGTTTCAAAAATGAATTTGGAGACTAAGCCACACCCGCGACCATACAAACTTCAATGGCTTAGTGAAGATGGTGAGATGGCTGTGAATAGGCAAGTTGAAGTGGGTTTTTCCATAGGAAAATATGAAGATTCTGTTTTGTGTGACGTGGTGCCTATAAGGCTTGTCATTTGCTTCTTAGGAGACCTAGGCAGTATGATAAGAAAGTCCTGCATGATGGTTTCACCAATAAGTTCACTTTTGTGCATAAAGATCGCAAAACTACTCTTGCACCATTGGCTCCAAGAGAAGTTAATGAAGATCAATTGAAAATGAGAAAGAAAATAAAAGCAGAGAGAAAAGAAAAAGAGAGAGAACAAAGAGAAGAAAAACAAAGTGAAAAGAAAAAGGAAAAAGAGGGTGGAAAAGAGAAAGAGAGAAAAGAATCAAATCTATTTATAAAAGAAAAAGAAGTGAAAAGGGCTATGCAACTGAGAAAACCAATACTTTTACTTTTGAGTAAAGAGTGTAATTCAAAGGGAACATGTCCTACTAACTCTCTTCCAAAAGAGGTTTCTTCTTTGTTACAGGATTTTGAAGATGTCTTTCCCAAAGAAGTGCCTCAAGGTCTACCCCCTCTTAGGGGCATTAAGCATCAAATTGATCTCATTCCAGGAGCTTCATTGCCTAATAGGCCAGCCTATCAGAGCAATCCCCAACAAACCAAGGAGATTCAAAAGCAAGTTAAAGACTTGACGCAAAAGGGGTGGGTTAAAGAAAGCTTGAGTCCATGTGTAGTTCCAGTCATTGTAGTCCTTAAGAAAGATGGAACTTGGAGGATGTGCACAGTAGAGCCATCAATAACATCACGGTAAATTATAGACATCCTATTCCTAGGTTAGATGACTTGTTGGATGAATTGTATGGTGCTTGTGTCTTCTCTAAAATTGACTTGAAAAGTGGATATCATCAAATTAGAATTAGAGAAGGAGATGAGTGGAAAACAACCTTTAAAACTAAATATGAGTTATATGAATGGTTGGTTATGCCTTTTGTTGCGAAATCGGCAAGTGTACCGTTCGTTTCAAGTAATAAAGTGAGTAAGTCAAGTATCGTCTCCATAGGGATTGAATGCAATTTTATGGTAACTTAATGTCTTAGAAATTGGAAGACAAATAATAAGTTGAGAGAATTTGTTGAGTTGTATTTAAGTAACGTAAATGAAATGACAGAAATTTAACAAGAATGTAAACGAATATTAATTTGATTTTACTGCAGTGTTGAGAGATAATTGTGGTTAAGCGCATTCCCTTATGATTCCTTCCTTCTATGCTTCGATTGATTATTAACTTGAGTTATTTCTAATTGCTCAGCTGATGTATTCTCACATGAGTAGCTAAATCCTAATCCCTTAGTAATTTAACCCTTTGGTGAAATTAAAAACCCTAATCCCTTAGTGATTCCTTCTTAAACCAAGCATTTAGCAAACACATCCTGAATTTACTGTAACCACACATCCCTATCCCTAGGCAATGTATAAATTGTTGTTTTACTCATTTCAGAAATTAGAATCCCAATATCCCTATTGTGAATCCTAACCCTAAACATCTTAATAGAATGGCCAGTCCCAATTAAGAATAATGCAGTGAAGAACAGAATAAAACAAAGCAATTATGGTAATTCTTATTAAAACCAATCAAGACATAGAGGAGTTCTCATAGGTTCATGGCTCAACCACAATACAAGAATTTAGCCAAGCATACTCAGAACTGGCATTACTTCCATAACTAACACGTTCCTAGAGGGAAATTACCAGAGGAAAAGAAGAGATTACACAGAGTTGCTATTCTGCAATTCCTCAATGATTCCAATCTTTTCCCAAGGTTCTTCAATGGCTTCTTCTGCAGAAATTCTTCAAAAGGTTAAGTAAAAGCTTCTTTCTTTGTGACCCAGAGGTCTCCTTTTATCCCCCATACGTTCTAGGTTTAAATCCAGTAATGAGGAACTGTTCCCCAAGCTAAATCAGTGTCAAATCTTTTAATTCAGGAAATTTCGAGCTTGTGGCGCGACTAGCGTGGAGTCCCACGCTAATCGCGTGGGTCATTCGAGTTGAAGGCTTGAGTTTGATATCATGGCGCTACTCGCGTGGATGGCCACGCTAATAGCGTGGCTTGTTCGAGCTGAGGGGTTAAATTTTGGTAGTCCCACGCTACTCGGGTAGGTGGCCACGCTAATAGCATGGTTAATTCGAGTTGGCAGTTTGGTTTTCAGCATCTGGCGTGACTGGCATGGTGGTTGGCGCTACTAGTGCGGGATCTTCGAGCTGAATATTTGATCTTTACCCTCTGACGCTGATCGCGCGGGAGTCCACGCGATTAGCGTGGCTTGTTTGAGAGCACTAGCTTGCTCTTTTTGCTTCTTTTCCTCTCTTGTTGGTTCCTAAATGACAAAATAATTAAGAAATTAAATTAATATGTAATTAAATAATAATTTACCAAATCCTAATCTAATTTACTCAATCTTAAACAACTTATTAATCAATTAATCCTAAAAACTACTGTATGCTGGAAGCATATCACCTTTTGGGTTAACCAATGCTCCTAGTACCTTCATGAGATTAATGAATCATGTGTTGAGGAAATTTATAGGAAAGTTTGTTGTGGTTTATTTTGATGATATTCTTATTTATAGCAAATCTTATGATGACCATGTTGTGCATTTAAGGTACATTTTGAAAGCACTTAGGTGTGAGAAATTGTATGCTAACGTGGAAAAATGTGTGTTTTGTATGGACCATGTAATTTTTCTTGGATTTATTGTTAGCTCACAAGGAGTGCAGTTTGATCCAGAGAAGGTGAAAGCCATTCAAGATTGGCCAACCCGCAAAAATATAAGTGATGTAAGGAGCTTTCATGGCTTAGCAAGTTTCTATAGGAGGTTTGTTAGAGATTTTAGCACTTTGGCTGCACCTCTAAATGAAATTGTTAAGAAAAATGTTGTTTTTGAATGGGGTGATCAACAAGAGAAGGCTTTTATTGCTTTGAAAGAAAAGTTAACTAATGCTCTTGTTCTTGCTTTGCCTAATTTTGCTAAATCCTTTGAGCTTGAATGTGATGCATCTGGGGTAGGCATAGGGGTTGTGTTGATGCAAGAGGGGCATCCCATTGCATATTTTAGTGAGAAACTGAATGAAGCTGCTCTTAGTTATTCTACATATGATAAGGAATTGTATGCCTTAATTAGAGCTTTGCAGACTTGGCAGCATTATCTCTTGCCCAAGGAGTTTGTTATTCATAGTGATCATGAGTCTTTGAAGTACTTGAAAGGACAAGGAAAGTTGAACAAGAGGCATGCCAAGTGGGTTGAATTTCTTGAACAATTTCCCTATGTGATCAGGCATAAGAAAGGTAAGAATAATGTGGTAGCTGATGCACTCTCCCGCAGGCATGCATTATTGTCTACCTTGAAACTAAGTTTTCGGTTTTGAGTGCATTAAGGAATTGTATGAGCATGATGCTGACTTTTCTAATAAATATCAAACATGTTCTCATACTGCATCTGATGGGTATTTTATGCATGATGGGTATTTGTTAAGGGACAACAGACTTTGTGTGCCTAAGGGTTTAGTTAGGGACTTGATTGTTAGAGAGGCATATGAAGGGGGCTTAATGGGGCACTTTGGGGTACAAAAGACATATGACATCTTGCATGAGCATTTCTATTGGCCTCACATGAAGCATGATGTGCATAAGCTTTGTGATAAATGTCTTGTATGCAAGAAAGCTGAATCCAAGGTCATGCCACATGGTTTGTATACTTCATTATTAGTTCTTGAACATCCTTGGATTGACATTTCTATGGATTTTGTTCTAGGTTTTGTTAGATATAGGGGGAGCAACTTGAAGTTTGAAGCTTAGGACTTGGAAGAATGTTTTGAGCTTTTCACATGCCTTGAAGAATGTAATTCAAATTGAAGTGTATGAAAAGGCCAATTTGTTGATCCTTGCATTGCATGCATCATTTACATGCTTTAATGTCTTCATCAAAGAATTAAAGCAATTTTTTTAAAAAGAACTAAATAGGCAATGTTTTTGGAAAAATGCAAAACTTACTATTTTAATCGATTATTTGCTTTGATTTTAAATCTGGAAAAGCATTGAAGAACAATTTAATCGATTACCATTCCTTGTAATCGATTACATAGTGTTAAAAGAAAAAACATGCATTACTGTTTTAATCGATTACCAGTTCTTGTAATCGATTACACAAAGCTTTTTAGAAAAACATGGTTTCCTGCTTTAATCAATTACCATGATTTGTAATCGATTACACAAGCTGCTTCTGTAACAATTCTTCACTGCTTTAATCGATTATTGCTCGGTTTAATTGATTATTCTGATCGTTGTTCAAACCCAGAAATCAGCATTAACACTTTAATCGATTAAGTGACAATTTAATCGATTACACAAGGCTTTTTAATCGATTATTTGGCGCGTTTAATCGATTACAGTTAGTTACAAAAAACTGTTATAAATAGGAGTGAGGCTTGGCTTGAGATTAGACGGGAATACTTCGAATTTTTTGAATACACACAAGCCTTCTCAAAGTTAGAAAGTGATTTTTTGGGTTAACTAACTTCTTGTCCCACTCTTTAATCTTCATGGGTATTGAATGATTTCTCAAGCAAGAGTATTCAAAGAAGAATAGGAGAGCATGTTCTGAAATTCATTTTGTTCATTTAACTCTGAATGATAAACCACATGCATTCATATTCATTGGATCATCAGGTCGTTTCTCTCCATTCTCTTTGGTTGTAAATTTGTTTTTGCAATTTTTGTTATTTGGTGCTATTGTAAATTGTTCTTTGAAGCTTGTACTAGAGTAGTGTTCTCTGGTTCTTGTTCACTAGAAGTCTAATAGGGTTTTAGATTTCTTCTTTATCTAGAGTTGATAAAGAGTGTTTGTAATAAAGCTTGTAAGAACTAAAATTTATAATAGTGGAACTCTAATCTAGTGTTGATTAGAAGAAACTGGATGTAGCTTCTCTTGAGAAGTGAACCAGTATAAATTCTAGTGTTAATTCTCTCTCTTAATCTCTATTAGTCATTTTGTTCATTTGTTCTTGGTATTTTTATCATTACTCAACAAGTTCTGTTTTGAGCTATTGATTTCTTGAGTTGAGTGATTTGATTGATTAAAAGCATTCTTGGTTTAAAAGTGATTAAGATCCTTACTCTGATTTTATAAAGAAATTTTAAAAGACCAAGTTTTAACCAATTCACCCCCCTCTTGGTTATTGTGGGTATTCCTATTTTTTTAGGTTTGCCTCGATCCAAGGGAGGAAAGGACTCAATTTTTGTAGTGGTTGACAGGTTTTCTAAGATGGATCACTTCATAGCATGCGAGAAGGTAGATGATGCTTGTCATGGTAAGATTGCATGGTTTACCTAAGAGTATTGTAAGTGACCGAGATTCAAAATTTCTTAGTCACTTTTGGCGAACTTTGTGGGGTAATATTGGAACTAAATTGTTTTCAACAACATGTCATCCCCAAACCGATGGGCAAACTGAAGTGGTCAATAGAACTCTTTCTACTCTTCTTAGAGCTGTTATTAAGAAAAATATTAGGACTTGGGAAGAGTGTTTACCACATGTTGAATTTGCTTATAATAGGGTTGTACATAGTACTACTCAGATGTCACCATTTGAAATTGTTTATGGATTTAATCCTTTGACCCCTTTGGATTTGATGCCTTTACCTAACATTTCTCAATTTAAAGATAAGTCTCAAGTTAAAGCCAAATATGTCAAGAAGTGGCATGAGAAAGTCAAGGCCCAAATTGAGAAGAAAGTAGAAGGATATACAAAGTATGCAAACAAAGGAAGGAAAAAGGTAACATTTGAACCAGGTGACTGGGTGTGGGTGCATTTTAGGAAAGAGCGGTTCCCTTCACAAAGGAAGTCGAAGCTTATGCCAAGAGGAGCTGGTCCTTTTCAAGTACTAGCCAATATCAATGATAATGCCTACAAAATTTAATTGTCGGGTGAGTCTGCTATAAGTCCTACTTTCAATGTGGCTGATCTATCTCTTTTTGATGTAGGTGAAGATTTAGTTGATTTGAGGGCAAATGTTTTTCAAGAAGGAGGGAATGATGAGGACATCAAAGGTCAACCCAACATCAAAGACCAACCCCAAGACCAAGACCCAATACAAGGCATAGGAGGACCCATGACAAGAGCAAGAGCTAAAAAGTCCCAAGAAGCTTTGCAACATATAATGGCTAATCTGAGGGCAATCCAATTGCATGAGGGAACCCAAAATCTAGAGGGCTGCATGAGTGGACTTATAGAGGGAATGATGAGGACCTCAAGCTTAGTTATGCCTCACTTAACCAGTAAGCCATTTTTGTTATTCTTACAATGTTGAGATGTTAATTTTCTTTTATTTTCTACTAGATGCATGAGAACTAATTTGTATAAATCAATTTTGAAGTGAATAGAGTAGGGACTTTTGTTGTTGGATTTTATCATTAGCTTGAGAATTGTCTCTGCTAGGGTTCTTCCTTGAACCATTTTGATCTCATCAAAAATTGCTCAATTCTTGTGGCGATCGTCAAGGCTTATCAAACATCAATTGTTTGTGGCGCCTATTTGCTTCTTCGCTTGCACATTTTCTGTTTCCTTGTTTAAATTTCCGAATTTCTAATTCTGTAATTCAGCCCAAATTTTTTATTCACCTAAGTCTCATTTTACTTATCCTTTTTCGGTGTTTTCTATGTCTAAATTGCATTTTAGAACGTCCACTTTCACCTCCTTTTGGAATCGTTCCAATTCGAGTTCTATAGGCTGAGAAACGAATAAAAGTTAACAATACAATTCTGGCTCAATTGGTGAGCGAATTCCAACCTAGAATTGGTCCGAAATTCAATCAAGGCAGGGAGATTCACATCAAGAATTCAGTTTGTTGCTTCCACCTTCACTCACAAACACCATCTTCTCCATTGTTCCTTTCATCTCCACCATTTCAACTCATCTCACTTTCTTCCACTGGTGATGTTCCAAAGCTTGGTAAGGAGTTTTTCTGAAGATTCAAACCTTGGTTGTGCATGGTGGTTTTCACCATTGGATTTTCATGGTCCCTCTTTGCATGCATCATATACCTCACCATTTTGTTGCATGTTGATTTCAATGGCTAAACACTCCATTTTTCAGCATTTTGAATAGATTGGTTGTTGTTCTGTTTGGTGATTCTGAGAATGATCCTTATACAAAGGAGACTTTTCCTGTATTTTTTTCACAATTTAAAACCAAGCTTTTTCTCTTTCTTAAAATTCGAAATTAGAATAAAGGAGGCAATGGTAGTTTTTAGGTTTTGGTTTGAGCATGTGCTACTTTCTTGAGAGTTTAAGAAAATCTAATCATTAGAGTTTTGTAAAATTTGTCTTAAATTAATCTAGACACAAAATATTACAAATTTTCTTTTAAGGTCTTGATGAGGTAAATAAACTCAAATTGGATGTCATTTGTGGCATGCAAGTTGACCTCTCTATTTGTGATTTTGAAATTGGTTGTGCTCAATTTTTTCAATTTTGTGTTGATCATCTTCAAAATGTGATTACTAATCCTTGAACTAGACAAAATAAGCTTTCTAACCATGTACATTAGATAAATTTAAAGTGGTACCTTCTAATTTAAAAAGCATTGCAAAATAGAGTTGAGGTGCTAGAAAAACTGTTTTAAGTTGGAAAAAAGGGCTATAAAGAAAAATTTACTTGGATTTGTAGAAAATGATTTTAGGTGAAAATTTTACCTTGATGAAAAGATAAAATGTGATTACTAATCCTTGAACTAGACAAAATAAGCTTTCTAACCATGTACATTAGATAAATTTAAAGTGGTACCTTCTAATTTAAAAAGCATTGCAAAATAGAGTTGAGGTGCTAGAAAAGCTGTTTTAAGTTCGAAAAAAGGGTTATAAAGAAAAATTTACTTGGATTTGTAGAAAATGATTTTAGGTGAAAATTTTACCTTGATGAA
>CM023943.1:8360469-8377481 GCA_013407115.1 Glycine latifolia
TAGATAATTTTGTAAGCTTCAATATAGAAAAGTAAAACTTAATTTGATTTTGGGAAGGATTAGAAAAATGCAAATCTTTGAACTCAGAAATCAAATGTTTGCCTTGTAGAATTTTTAGGAATTATTGTAGATTTTTGCTAGAAAATTGGGATACCAAGTTAGAAAACATAGTTAATGAACTTTAATTTTATTTAAAAAGTGTGTTTATAATATCATTTACCATTTTCAATTGGAACATGTTTTCAATAGTTGGGTTTCTAGAGTCTAACTTTTCCTTGTAGAGGAAAACCTAATCTGGCTTCACATAGGCATCGTTATGCAAATAGATGAATCAGACATAACTCATCCTCTATCATAGGAGAAATGGGCTCACAGTTGATGAAGTGCAGAATGCTCAACTTATCGTTGTACCAAGAATAGAATATGCCAACTTTGTCTACTACCCAAGAGTAGACGAGGATAGTGATTGGTGGTTACTTCTTCTTAGTGGAAAGAACCTGACGCTTGGGTTTAATATTTTCCACATTATCACTACAAAAGGCCTTGGCATCTACCCATTGGTTGGACACAACCTCGACAGGCTCATCCATCGCTTCCCAGTTTTCATATCGATTCAGAACTCTCACTAGCAAACAAAGAAACAGAATTGTCAGTGGAAGGATATGTCCCTAAGCTGGAATTAGGATCAGATGATTCAGATCTCCCCTCATGATCGAGCACCTCAGTTGTAATGATCGAAAACCTGACCCCTCTAAATCCCCAGAGGCACCAATTCTAGAACTCGAACTTACAATTTAAAATCAATATGTACCTTAAACAGGTATTTACCTTTTAGCACAATGCACTTCTCAGCGAAGAGAAAATATCAAAATGATAGAAAAGTTAAAATTCCTAGGGCGAAACCTCCTTTTTATAGGAAAGCCCACAATGGTTGATAAGGCCCAAAACTTCTTCAACCAATTAGATCTCTCCAAACCAAGGATAAAGAAGATGAGGCCTCGTCCCATGTACTACAACAACTATTTTTTCAAAGCCATTATGGCAAAAAGATGTAGCATGTCATTTCCAAATCCCAAAAAATGATTCAACTATAAACGAGCACAAACTAAAAGCCTTTATCATCCACTACATCCCTCGAGGCTTAGGAGGCTTGTATAGTCTACAAGTATTCAGCAAGATAGAATACCCAAGGATACCCCCTCAATACCTTTAAAATATTGAAGAAACTGTATTCAAAGTATTCGACCTAGCTGAATACACGAGTACCCACCACCTTATCATCTAAGGTGATTCTCCTATAAGTGCTCAAGTATTCGACTAGGCCAAATACATGAGTACCCATCACCTTGTCATTTAAGGCTATTCTCCTAGAAGTACTCAAGTATTCGGCCTAGCCAAATACACGGTGCGCCTCACCTTTATTATTAAAAAATTAGTCATGAGTATGTATTTGTGAAAAGGAAAGTATCTGAAATTAAATATTTTTATATCTTATTTCTTTTGTACTTGGAAAATAATGAAACAAGAAAACTAACTAAAGTTGTAGCAGTTTTAGTTAAAGCTACAAGAACCCCATAAAACCATTAACTTCTGAGAAACCCAATGAGCTTAATTTCACATTTAATAGTATCTGATAAAAAAAATAGTATAACTTTAACCCAATTCAACTTTCTTAATTGTCTCGCAATTTGCTAATCATATTTATGTTACGTGGAGTAATAAGGAAATTAATAAGATTCTTCATTGAATTGATTTCATTTTCACATGGTCAAATGACTTAGATTCAAATATAAATTGTAGAATAAACATCCTAAGGCCTGATGGCCTAATAAGACCTATATGCCTATTAGCTTGTTATTTATAAGTTTTTTTTTATAACATATACCATGTAAATAAGCTTTTAAATATGTTAGATCATGCCTTAAAAAGTGGCATGTACAACAAGTCAAACTTAGACTTAATAACTATGATGTTGGCTAAGTTCAAGTCTACCAAAGTCTAGGCTAACCTTTTTCCACCCTACTCGTTAGTTACCTTTAGTGAAATATTCATTTTCAACTATATTTTTCCATCCACAAGGCTCAAATCTAAGACTTTGCTTAAGAGATTAATATTCAATTCTACTAAACCAATGACGTGTTAGTTGGTGGTTTAGTTCAAATTGATATTATTTCCAAATTGATTCAAATTATTTTTTTATTCTACTCAGTTCACCCTCGTTAAGAGGAGAGGTCTATGATAGCTTAACTATTAAACTTGTGTTTGGATACTACCAAAATTGTGGTGAATATCCTAAAATTACGTGAAAAATGTTATTTTCTTAATTCAACACGTATCTTTACTTTCTGGGAGTCAAATATTACACCTCAAAGAACACATTTTAAGTAGTTAGGCTGTATTGAGGAAGCAACCAAATATAAGACATCCGCAAAGAATGCCTTTCTACTTAGGAACACATCCTCTAGCTTTTCTTGGTCAACAAATGCCATAGTGTGCCTAATTGTGTTTCTTTTTTGTTGATTCTAAAGACCTCGAGAAAAGATGGCTAAACAATGATTAAGGGAATGCATTGAGATTCAAAGAGGATCAAATCCTTTATTGGGTAATTCATAAGAAAACTAATGGTTAGCATCAGGCAAAGTGTAGATTCATAGACCATGCTAATGTAATTGTTACTAAAACGAGAGATAAGAAGATTCTTGCTTCCATTAGGACCACAAGTTTATTAGTTTATTGAGAATCACCAAAATTTTATAAGTTTAAACCGCAGAAAATTGCTCCTTTAGCAAATCAATGACAGAGAAAGGCAATCTGATATTTAACACCAAATTACACCGAAAAGGGAAACAAGCACAATTCATATGACATATCCTAGCAACCCCTCATCATTGTAGCACAAAAAGGATAAAACAAACTGGGGGGTCATTCAACACCAACACATTATTGCAAATGCCTATATTCATGTGCTCTTGCAATTTAATGATCATGTTGATTTGGTGTAGAAACGAATACCAATTGCCAAACCCAAGATAAACAAGGGAACTAGAAACTGGAGGATCCTGATGATGAACTCTGACGTCTTGTCCTGGTTATAGTGAGGTTGTTTTGGAGGAGTGTACTTAACCTTGCTGGGGATGGTTGATGTATCAATGTCTCCAACATAGAACTCATCCATCATGGCTACAGCGCTGGTGCTGTGACCAATATCCTCAAAATCATTGGTTGCATCTTTCCCTACAAGCATGTGTCATTTGGAGTACTGTAAGGCATTTGCAGAAATCTCACTTTGCTGAGATCATGAGGTATTATGAATAAATTAAGTGCATTCAGAGACAATGTTTGATACCTGTGGAAGACAACAGGACCTCATCCCCACCAGGGTGGTCCTCCAAGAACTTTGTCACATTATAAACCTGTTCCACAAAAGAAATGATAAGGTAGACGAATAGAGTGCACCGCCACAACATGATTCCCAATCAATTAGCAGATTTTCAGTTTTAATTCCATCCACTAATGAACAGTTGGAATAAACTTCTTAACAAACACTTATACGAGAAGAAAAAAATCAAACTTTTCTCATAAGTTATATTCAATTTATGCATCTTAACTTTTTTAGACTCTTGACATGTAACATTTCCAAAAGATGAAGTGCATGACTTGATATTAGCTTATGAGAGAAAATTGATTTATTTTACCTCCTTTATTCCTCTTAGAAGTACTTGTAGAGAAGTTTGTTGAAATTGAACCAAAATCTCTAACTTACCTCAAAAGCTTAAGTCTACAAATGGCACAATGGTATTTTGACTATTTTCTTAAACCTAACAGGCACATGATTCAGTACTCCCTAACATCATAAAATTATCAGATATGATAATGATCTATGAGAATGTTGAATGAATCCCAATTCAATGGAGAAAGGCATAAAAAGTAGAAAAAAGAGACATGCATAAAGACAATGACAAGAGTGAGTAAATCCCAGTCACAATTCCATGCATCCTGTATGATAAACAGAATGTGCATCCTGAAAGAATTGAATTACACGGAATATAAATGAGGAAATATTGAAAGAATTTTCTCATATCCAGAGTTTTCAAGTCAAATATGAAGGCAAGAAGCACAAAGTGAAGTTTAATACTTCATCATTGTTTTCAAAATTACTCTTCACCACTTTGCTACCAAATTAAAGTCCTCAATACAATGAAGAACAAAACATAGCATGAAAACATGTCAACCAACATACATACCTAACCATTAATGGTCATCACTTCATTTGTCAAATATCCCACCCTAATTCAATTTCATTTCAGTAAGCTGATAAACTAAAAACCTTCAACTCTCTATCATTCACTCACGTTCCAGAACATTAAATTTGGTATGGCATCAATTAATTTAATTACAAAGAATGCAGAAAACCTTTTTAAAACCCTAATATATATATATATATATATATATATATATATATATATATATAGTGAATTATCTCTACAAATTCAGCTTAACAGTTAAAACCATTCAGCTAAGGAAAAATAATTAGAAGAAGCACTCTATATGCTTCAAATAAAATCACTTATTAGTTGTTCATAATTTTCCAAAACAGAAGAAAATGGCATAGAATGGAACCCATCAAGCAGATCAAAACAAATCCCAGCCCTTAGACAGATCTGGCCAATCCCAGCCCACTAACTAAGTTAGTTTGGACAAAGAACAAAATAAAGCACACAAAATAAAAACTTTAAACAGCATGATCTTGAACCAATCCAACCCAACCCAACTGAATCTCTAATGGTTCCACCAAACTCAAAACACAAGAATTTCAATAGAAGCAAAGAAAAAATTGAAACTGAAACCCCAGAAAGTAAAAGGCAATACTACCTTGCCATGAATTACAAGCCAACAGTCTTTGGCATTGTTGTGCTGAGAGACCTCAGCCAAAGAGAAGACCTTGTTGCGCTCCCCACCCATTGTTGCTGTGCAGCCCTCGTGAGTTAATTGTCAGCGAAAATGAAGAGATGAGAGAGGATTTGAATAAGAACAGAATGGGGGTGGTTGGTGACAAATGAAAAGCAAAATGGGATTAGTTAGTTGGTTGGTCGATGATGGTACCAACTCCCAAGACAATTTTCAATGCCAATGTTAATTTTTTTTTCTCTCTTAACGCTTGTATTCACTATTTACGAGATATAATAAGTGTTATTAATCTGAAATTCAAACAAAAAAAAATAAAATTTAACGAAAAATTATTTTTATTAAGAATTAAATTTAAATAATATCTAATTGATTCAAATTAAATTTAATATATTAATTACTTATGTTTGATCAATTGATTTTAATGTCAATTTTTTTAATTATTATTGTTAAATAATCCATGCATAAGAATTACTCTAGTGGTTACTTAATTATTTATTTGAAGATAAAAAAAAAGTTAAATATGACATAGAATCAAACATTTGGATGAAAATCAAATATTAGGAAAAAAAAATATCTAGTTATATTTTATATTTTTAAAAACTAATATGGTAGAAAATGAAACAAAATTTAAAAAATAATACTTGTATGTCTAATTAATTACTTTTTATCAAAAATATATCATTTTATAAATTAATTGCAATATAATGTAATTAATTTGAAATAATATTGTCTTATATTTAAATTTGTTTAATAATATTTAAGATTTAATTCAAAGAATTTTTCTTATAAAATCATGCTCGGATTATATTAAATATAATCATCATAGATAATAAAACTTTCTTCTAAGTATTATTAATACAATTACATTTTTAGGATTTGAATTTGAAATTACTACATTACTACAAAATAGACTTTTCATATTGATTTTTTTGGACTTTCAACATCGTTTTTTAATCGATATTAAAACCACCGACATTAAAGTATCAATGTTAACATTGATTTTCAAAAATCGATGTTAATATACACGACACAATATTGATTTTTAAGCAAATCAATGTTGCATAATAAGAAATAAACAAAAAAATGTAAAATATGTAAAATCAACATCGATTTTTACAAAAATCGATATTGTACTTCATAAATCAACATCATTTTTTTAAAAAATCGATGTTGATTTATGTAGCACAACATCGATTTTTGTAAAAATCGATGTTGATTTATGCAATACCACATCAATTTTTGTAGAAATCGATGTTGATTTATGAAACACAACATCGATTTTTATAAAAATAGATGTTGATTTATGCAGCACAACATCGATTTTCAGCGAAATTTCATCAAATTTAACAAAAGAAAATTAACCTATACATATGAATCTACTATAAAAAAATGTCTTCCTGAGCTATCCAAATAGACAATTCAAGATTCAAACGTATAATCCAAACTGTCCGGAAGAATCATTGCATTGAACCTCAATCAGGAAACTAAGGTTTAATCATAATGAACATTAATTGTATATAAAGCAAGTCACATAAAAAAGATATAAAATCATTCGTAACAAAAAAAAGGATCAAAAGTTTATGAAAGATAGTTGTACATGTGAAGATGGTCATTAACAATAACAATCAATGTCGTGATGATGATGCAAACAACAAAATGGAAAATGCTTACAATTTCCAATTATAATTCCAAAATGTTATTTAAAGGGATTGGAATAAGAAACACAAATATTTAAAGTACTAAAATAAAAAAAAATAGAAAACTCTTATACTAAGATTTCCGAACGAGGGACACGTGGTTGGGACAATCTAAATGTTTGCAAAATTAACATCAAATGATTTGGGCAAGTATGCTTCAAACAATGCGGTACCTGAACTAATTATGAACAGTATTATTCAAAGGAAACATGTTTGTGGCTTCAAACAAAACCACAAACATCCACATCAAAGCCATAAGATCCATATGCACAAAAAGAAAACTGTATTATTCAAAGGAAACAAGTGCATGCTTTGAGAACAAGAAAAACATCAAAAAGCACCACAGAAATTCAATTTTCTGAACGAAATTTATGAATAAGAGAGCAGGTAAAACTAAAATCAATCCCTAATGATACAAATTGGGAGGAGGCAATGATGAAAAAGCAATTGGACTTACCTGAAGTTTTAAATGTATAAGCAATCCACCAAGCACTGATGTCTTCTTCAGTCAGGATAAGGACCAACTTTGAAGCCTAAAAAGAAACATAACGTTCCTTAGAAACATAAAGCCAAAACCAAAACCAGTTTAATTATTATCTGTTACACAGTTGATCTAATCTACAAGACTAGAACAAGATGTATAAAAAAAACTCAGTTAATGATTCTCACATCCCACACCCTACAAACACTACTTTCCTTCAATCAAACTCCAACTCATAACCACTAACATTAACATTATCTGAGCACTCAGATCACAAAATCTCTACGCATTCATTTTTTATATTCCAAGTAAAGGCCACTTCCATTGCCAGCCATAACCAAGGTCCTCCACTCCCCACCCCATTTTGCTTCATCACCATCACCACCAACAAAGACCAAGACAACCTCAACCACAATAAAGTGCAACACCCATGCCCAGAATACCTCCCAAGTTGGGTGCAAGAACAGTACTGAAGTCGCAAGAGTGAGAGAGTGAAAGGGACGAAAGGGTGAGCGAGTGAGACCGGGATCGAGTTTTAGCACCCTGATAGTGAAGGGTTTGGGCGTCATACCATCTTTTATAAAAGATCTAACAACATTAGTGTTTAAATAAAATTGATGTTATTCACGAGAAATTCAATATCGACTTTTAAAAAATCAATGTTAACATGCGTTTGTTAACATCAATTTTTTAAAAACACACGTTAAAAAACTCAAGTTATTTAAGAATATATCATCACATTTTTATCAATATCAATTTTTTCAATAATCAATATTAATGTAATGATGTTAAACTATTATTTGTAGTAGTGCTGGTTCAACAATAATTGTATATCATACCAATTAATTTATGCACCTAGTGATTAAAATTTACTACATAATATGCTAACCCCCGCTCTATTGTTGTGTTAATATTTACTATTGAGTAAACAAATTTATTGTAGATACATGCTAATGATTCAAGGCCAAAAGGTACTGCATGTTAATGATAAATGTATTATAGATGTGATTAAGGCAAGCATTGTACCAACTATGAGTGTCCATTTTATTCATGTTTCTAGAGATTACAATAAGGTAGTTGACCTATTTGCTAAGATGGTCTGTCTTTAGATCATGTGTTAATTTCGTTTGTGGATATATAATTTTTTGGGGTAGATGTTTTCCAAGATGAGTTTCAGAGCATGATGTAGTATGCTTTGTTTATGGGCTTTTGCCCCTGTAACACAGCAAAAAATACAAATTAATTTGTGAAATCTATTTTAAATTTAAATCCTTAAAAATATAATTCTATTAAAAACTTGGAATAAAAATTTATCCCATATAATAATCTTACAAGTAATTTAATTTAAAATAATTATATGTTCATAGTGTTTAAATATCAGTTATTTCAAAAAAGAATTATACATGTTCTAAATATTTAAATCCAGAAATAAAAAATATTTAATCAATAAAAACTTATTAATCAAAATTACATTGTATTTTAACTAAATAATAATTAATATTTTAATTTCTTATATGGTAATTTCATATATTATATTTATGAATTTAAGGATAAAAATATATTTCTTGTTCTATGTACTTTATGTCAATCTTAATTTTAGTCACTATAGTTTTAAGTGGACAAATTTGATCCTATCCTTTAAAAAAAAAGTAAATTTAGTCTTTTATAGTCTTTAAGTCCTCCATGAATTTAGTTTCTCTGTGGTCAGGTCCCTATTTTAAAGTAGACAACATAGTTGTGAAAATCGTTCGGTCATTGACTCGGTCAAGGGTGTGAGTCAGTGGATCAGTGGTCCAACTGGTGGCAGTAGTTGACCCGGTCTATATTAAAAAATTTAAAATTATATTATATATAAATATATAACTAACATTATTTAAAATAACAATTAAAATATTAAAGTTGATAATACAAATAAAGTGTATTAATAATAAAAAAGAGTATAAATAACAACTACCTAAATTAAAACACGTCAGAATATCATTTCGAAATATACAATAAAAACTGCGTAAAGCAAAAACAGAGGTACAAGAAGCAATATTTGGCTCAATTTGGCCCAACTATGAAATAAAACCTAATTCCCCCAAGCATATATATTCTTCACTTCCTAAATCCTTTATTCTTCTCTCTGTGGCCTCCATACACAGCCCCCTTCTCTTCTCCCGCAACATAAGGAAGATGCAGCTTTCTTGAATCCTTTATTCCTAAATCCGAGATGCAGCTTGGTGCAGATTGCAGAGGGCTTTGCTGTGGGTGATCATGATCTTGCACTGTTGGTTTCGTTTTCGGTTTGAGTTTTTGCCTCTTTGGTTCTGGTTTCTGGTTCTGATTTTGCAGAAGGCTCGAGTGCAGTTTTGGAGGAAGCGCGAGGAAGGAGGGTCACTGAACTCCCAAAAAACAACGTCGTTTTTTCGTTTTGGAGCATTTTTCTCTTTCAGCCAAGACCTGGTTCGGGTTCTTAAACCCGTCCGAGTCGCCGGGTTCTTCAAAATCCGGTCGATTCTTGTCAGGCCTAACCGGGCCACTTGCATGGCCAATTCCACACCCAACCCGGCTCGGAGCTACCAGCGGTTCCCGGTCTAACCGGTCCGATTGGCCGGTCCGAACTGGTTTTCACAACTATGGTAGAAAGATTAAGTTTCTTCTTAAAATCAATTGTACCGAATCAAGCTTCGTTAATTTTGTCCGCTCTATACTAATTCCATCGTGCATAACAAACAGAGACCAAAACTTTAAGCTTTTATAAAAAAAGTGCTACATGTGAAGGAAAGTGTCAAAACGTAGCAACTAAACACGTACAACCTTAAGCTTTTATACTATTATTATAATAAAACAAGGGGAAGTATTTATATAAAAAAATAGTTAGGATTAGTTAGTACTTAGTTTAGTTCTAATGTAATTAAGTAATCATGCCCTAAAGATAATGACTAAATTTTTTTTGTCTTCATTCATTAAATGCATGCTTATCTCTTTATAAAGCAACTATTCTCTTCATTATGACTGGATATTCACGTGGAAAGCTTCCGTAAGATGCTTGATTTTTCTTGTTTTATTCATGGCTTCACTGTTGTCTCTTGTACACCACTTCCTTAGGCATACACGTACACACATAGCTGCACTTCCGTTGCTATTGGTTTTGCTTAAAAATCACGTACACACATGTGACTTCCTTAAATATGCATGCATGATTTCCTTTAAAGTTTGTCTCTTTTGGTTTATACCACTTGTAATTCATGTATTTTTCAATTAATATGATAGCTATTTATGTGTCATTCATCTAAAGTTTTAAGCCTTTAACCAATATCTCACACGACTAGGATTGGCTTCTTTTCTTAAATTAACTAATCATAACTAAATCTATTTTAGGCACTTTTAAACTTGCCACTTGGATCCATTATGTAACACCCTGAAATTTTGAGTTGCTGAGTTGGATGTTTGAGGTGTGTTATGTTGCTTGATTATTTGATTTATTTTGGTAATTGCTGTTTTGAGTGCTTTTTGTATTAGTATGTGTTGGTAGATGTTAGGTTAAGTCAACTTTGTTGACCTGCGGTTGCGGTGCATGCACGTAAAGTGGACATGT
Source organism: Glycine latifolia (assembly GCA_013407115.1). Classification (NCBI taxonomy): domain Eukaryota; kingdom Viridiplantae; phylum Streptophyta; class Magnoliopsida; order Fabales; family Fabaceae; genus Glycine; species Glycine latifolia. The sequence continues at coordinate 8,371,136 of CM023943.1, forward strand.
CTTGTCAGCTGTGTATATAAGCATCAGAGTACGCAGTGGAAGCGTGTTTTCTTTTCTTCTTCTTTGTGCCTTTCTCTCCTTTTCTCTCTAAACTTACCCACACCCAGAAACCACTCTTTCTTAACCCCTCTGTGTCACCTTCAACCCCCAAGGACAACCGTAGCTACCATGGAACCCCCTACGTCAAGAGGAACCTCATGACTGGAGTGGAAGTCTTAGACAACCCTTCGTGAAGTTCGAAAAGAACGGAGACCTACTCTTGCTTCCTTGACTTCAGTGGGAGCGTTGCATTCGGATAATCTCACACTTCAGGGGATAGTGTTTCAGCACCGCTAGACTGTAAGAAGAACTCCTGGTCAGGTAAGGGGAGTTTATTATGTTAATAACAACCTTAGATACCATAGTTGGGGGCCAGGGAGTCCAACTATGAAGATAACTGCATGTCCCTGTTGTGTGATGTTTTTCTAGAAAAACTGTCTTTTAACGAATGGGATGTGGAATGTTTATGTTTGTTGGTGTTCTTGTGTGAAGAATTTGATGGTGTTCTTGTGGGGAGAGTTGATGTTGTAAGAACTCCCTGTGTATGTGTGTGAAGTTGGTATTTTGATGTTGTAAACTCCCAAAACACCTTGTTAGTAGTGTTTGTGGAGGTGCCGGATACCGGGTTGGGTATGCCGGGCTGAGCTCATTATGTAGGATATATATATAGTCGGGACATGACTCTTAGTAGTCCTTTGTTGGCAGATGTCAATATCCAGGGTTCCTTACCCGGGGTTGTTTCTTTAGAGCTGTTGAGCTCACTTTCTTTTCTTTAGAGATACCGGGTTCCTTACCCGAGATTGTTTATTTTCTCTTTAGAGCTGCTGAGATCAAGTTCTTTCTTTGAGAGCTACCGGGTTTCCCTTACTGGGATGAGCTTGTTTCCTTTCTTTTAGAGAGCTATCGGGTTCGTAGAAAAGTGATCTATTTAAATGGCCCTAGCGCGTGGGTCACACGCCAATAGTGTCACACGCCAAAAATTCAATCATTACAACAACAATATCATTAACCCAATAAACATATATCTCAATTGAATATTATTTCATTCAGACATCACCAATCACATAAGCATCACCTCATCTAAATCATCACAAATCACGTAAACATCATCAATCATTTCCATGGTATCTCAATTTCACTATCATCTACAACATCAGTAATAAATACACCGCATCCCATTAGTTAAAAACATCATTTGCTTTGAAGATGAGCACACACAAGTATCATCAACCATTAATCATAAAAGCTTCGCATCCCATTAGTTAAAAACTTAGTTTTATTTGAAAACCACCACATAGCAGGGATAGGCAGATATCCTCATAGTTGGACTCCCTGGCCCCCAACTATGGTACCAAAACTATAACTAAATAATAAACTCCCCTTACCTATCTATATTTCTCTGTTAGCTCCTTGAAACGTCATTTTGGGATCTCTCAAGTTCACGTGCTTTGGCTCAAATGCAGAGCTCTATATACCAAATTGAAGATAATTTAGTGTAGATTTCAAAAACAAGGCTAACGTTAGCATTCGGGGTCAAATACCCACTCAAATTTAAAAAGAGGCTAAAATGGTGTTTTGAGAGTCCACATCAAAAGACATCCTTTCGAAATTCCGATCACACCAATGTGACCAGGGTTCAACAAGGATCACATAAATGATATCACTTTCATAAAAAGGAGACTTTTACAACATCTCATTTTCAAAGGGTTTTTCAAAGGAAATGTAAAACTCCCATCAACGGTACCCAAAACACAAGAGACACTAAGAGAAACTTAAACTAGCTAGAAGAAGACAAAAGAAACCAAGATTACCTCAAGGAAACCACGAAAGGAGGATTGGGAGCTCTGTTCTCTACCAAAACTTGGAGAAGAGTTTCAAAGATTCCGCTCCGATTAAAGGGTTCCTCTCCGTGCGGTGGTCTCATGGCAAGCAATGACGATCCGTGGTGGTCTTGGGTGGTGGAGGGTGATGGTGGGAGGTTGGGGAAGGTTTATGGGAGGCAAAAACCTCCATTTTCTTGACTTGGAAGCTTAAATACGTATTCAGCACCGCCTCCACTCACCCAGGCGATCAAAAGTGCCTGCTCAATTCGCCTAGGCGAGCTGACCAGATTCTAGAATTTTCTGCTTCAGTGAAAAATTAATGTTTCACTTTCCAGACATTAGTTTCATAATCCCAACGGTAAACAAATACATATGTGGGTTAGGAACCTTGATTTAAAATTTTAAGATGATCCAACGGTTAACCAATCCATAAAATATATTTTACTGAAATAGGTTTTCAGGTCAAACTCGTAATCATTCAATTACAACGCAGCTCGAACAAACTTCACATACTTAACATTTACACCAAACAATGGCACATGGATAATTCACATAACATTTAAACTAATCCTAATTAATAAATCATACAAGGAATACATCACACATATATTTTAAGTTACCGAATTTCAGGGTGTTACAACAAACGCTTATGTAATCGATTGCATAGTGCTAGGTCCACCCTTGTTTGGGTTCTTACCTCATAATCATAAAGTTATTATATCTAGGTGCCAACCCAGACACCCAATACTTTACGCCAGCTCCCTAGTCTATGTTGTGTTACTATTGATGTGTATGTAATGAACTTATATGATAATGTTGGAACAGTGAAGGTTGGTTTATGAGATGATGATATGTGCATTGATACCATGGGGGGTGCATGGCGAGTTACCCTAGCCAGGAAGGATTTTTTCCTGGGTGGGTCATGCATTGATGGTGCCCATGGTTATCGAATGCGAGTGGATATACATAGATACCCCCGGGGGTGTAGGGTGAGTTACCCAAGCCAGGAAGGATTTGTTCCTGGGCGGGTCATACATTGATGGTGCCTTGGTGATATGCTATGTATAGACACGTGAGATGCCAGGACTGGGTGGTTAACCTTGCAAGGACCACGGTCAGTGAATCGATGAGCCCATGTTGGGACGACCCGTGATTGGGGCGGTATGTATGTACATAGGGGGTGCATGGTAGGTCACCCTTGTGAGGAAGGATTTGTTCCTGGTCGGGTCATGCATTGATGATGCCCATGTGACATACTACATCTGCATGATGAAAATAAGATGATTAGCTATAGGGTATTGGGATATTGGGGGGCCACGTCTGTTTGGAACTCTTTCTGACACCCATGGCTGATCACCACTGGGGGGGAACGGCCTGTGCACGACAGAGTGACCCTGATAAGCTACTACATCATTTGACCACCAAGATGGACTATTTTCGGGATGGTACCACATTGCATGTTGAGAGATGAGTCAGGAGCATGCATCATGCTAGGCATTATAGGTTGACTTGTGGAATGTTTTTGGATGACTGTCCATGTTGGTTGCGTGATGAAATGCTTGTATATTGTGGTGATATTGTGATGTTTTGATTGCCTTCCTTAACTGATGTTATCTATTGCCTACTGTTTTACATGATAAACTCACCTTTGTTTTGTTGTACCGTGTGGTTTGGTACCTGTGATGATCACGAACCATGTTCGTGTGAGCAAACGGACAACAGTAGGTGACTTGGAAGATGACCTCTTTTTGGTTGAAGCCTCCAAGTTGCCAGGATGACAATGGATCAAGTCCTGGACAAGAGTCGTGTTTTGATAGTTTACTCTTCGTTGTTTAATCTCTTGCTTCTTTTTAAAAAAAAATTACACACTTTAGACATGGTTAATTGTACCTACAACCATACCATGTTTTGTAAGGATAAGTATTTGAAATGTCTCATGTGTACCTTATTCATGTAATTGCTTCATGATGATGATTATTATGTACTCGCGAAAAAAAAAATTTACTATCGTTCTCATAATCAAATTAAAGGGGTTTTGTTTTAATTAAAACGTGTTAATGGCGTGATTAAGAGTTAGCGATACAGTAGCGATGAGGCGGGTTGTTACACATTAGCTTCTATCCTATCCTTATTGTATCACACTACCATCACAAGTGTTTCTCATGTGATAATTTTCCTCATCATATCATCACATGGTTATACTACTTTTAGAAACATATCCATGTTAGTATATGGATGTCCTAGAGACAATCTTTTCATTAGATTAGGACGTACATGTACTTTTCATATTGTCATGAATAAATTATAAGTGCTCTTTATCTTGTTTCATATTCTGTCTCGATATCATTATTAATATATGAGTAACTGGATAAAACCCTTGGAATAAAATAGGTATCTCTTGAGTATCAGTGATGGGATCACGATCATGAGGATTCAAGGATACCAGATGTCTACTCCTAAATTTTAAGTTCCTAGTCTAGAGACACTGAGAATGGGGATCAGTGATCTCGAATAAGACTAGCACGGCTTATCTACTTGTATGCAGATACAAGGTAAATACCTCATGAGCTACAGACATGGAGATGTCTTAGCTAAAGTCGTGGGTGGACCTATAAGGGTATAGCTCGCACTGAACGGACCCACAAAGAGACTCTATGAGGAAATCTCACAGATAGTATCACTAGAGTAGTCTCTTATTATTTGGGTGTGTCTTTCCTTAGACCAGAAGTTTTCACCTAGACTGTGTTCTAGAAGACATGCTTTGATTGTATACCTCGTCTGCCTGAAACATGGAGACACATAGGTATACCTTTGGGCATGTCCTGAAAGAACACGAGTCTAGGGTGACTAGCTGAAGGAATTCGTCAAATCTCTGTGAAAGATTAGGTTATCTGTAAATCGGAGAAATCGGGATGACATTTACGGGACTCAGGAATCTATGCATAGTAAAAGAAATCATGAGATGATTTGCCTTTATAGTCAGTAAAATTGGAGACTCTCTATTTCGTATTAAAGCTTATCCTAGACCGCAAGGGCTGATTCGTTTCCTTACCCTAGGTTTTATGGGAAGGTAACCGAGACGAAAGGAAATACATACAGAAACCAAATAGATTTAATAGGATGATCTTGTCATTTACCTAACTAGTTCTGGGGCAACAAAACATTGCTAGTGCTCTGTGTTGTCATTAAATGGGTAGTGGCCTTGTTGGGCCCAAACTCATTTATGTCAGTAGCTATGTTGGGCCTAATGGGTCACACACTAACACTTTATTGTCATGACATTATAGCATTAAAGGTTTTGGGCCTAATAATGATTGTTGGCCCAAGAAAGAGTTTGCATACTTATCTTAAAGAGAGAGGGGCGCATGAATGGAGTTAATGGGCTTGGATAGTCCAAGACATTATTAATTAATTTAAATAGTTAAATTAATTATCTAATATTTAAATTTGATAATTTAAATTTTGAATTTAAATATTTGAGTTTAAATATTTGAATTTAAATATGAATTAACTATAATAGTTAGTTTCATATCAAAAGGAGAAGATAAGAGCTATATTTGAATTTGAATTCAACTAGAATCTTATCATGATCATGTCTTAGATTTTAGGAAGAAGTTTGAGGGCTAATTATAGGCATATACAAGGCTGATATATGATTATCTTTTGGCAAAAAATAAATCCCAAGTAATTGACTTGGTCTTAGGAAGATAAGATAGGAGGTTGTTGGCAATTTTTGAAATGCAACAACTCTATCTTATCTTCACGTGTGGGATGCTTCATGATCAGATTTTTTGGTTAAAAATCTGACTCAAACTCTTCTATAAAATGTGCTATTGTGATCATAGTTCTATAATAGTTTTTGAGAGGAAAAACCCTAATCTACTTTCCTCTATTTTCACATGCCCATTTGTGTGAGTTTTGGCTGAAAATTCAGCCACCAATATCATCTATTGGTGAGTCTCTTAGATAATTAAAACACTCTAAAACCTAACCTTCTTCCTCTCCATTGGTGCGCCTAGCTTGCCTCCTTTGGTGTTTGTTGGTGGCCTTCAAGAAGTGTTATTGAGTCTTGACAAGAAGTGGTGTGGATCAACATTAGAGGGCTTGTATCTTCAAGCCTATCCTTGATCATCAAGTTTCGAATATAAACAAGGTAATATCTATGTCTTAAAGAATGAATCTTGTGTGGTGTGTGTGTTTCCGCTTGGAAAAATTTTGTTTTTTTCTTCTCACATGCCTTCGGGCTTCAAGGCCCTATCTTACAATCCACAAATAATTCAAACATGAATACAAACTCAAGATAAAAAAATTTGAGGATGTTATAGTTCGCGCTTCTAATGCTTACGATGCCAAGACCTTCTAGAATCTGATCGTGTGGACGAACACTCTAAAAGCCCCCACCTCTGGTTATGATGCCTGCGTCCAGTTAGGACATACTGATGTGTTGCAAACACATCTTAATTATAGATTAGTTTTAGGTCATA
>CM023943.1:8392481-8416072 GCA_013407115.1 Glycine latifolia
CTTGTTAAACGATCGGTGCACTTGCCGTAAACATATTCGCATAAATCACGCAACACATACCACTTCGATGATTCCTGCGTTAGGTTTACAAAGGACGCCAACAATTATTCATTTATTATGCGTCTACTCCAACTTCCTACTATTCAATATGAGGGGACCTACAACCTCAAGAAGATGAATAAAGAGAAGATGATAACTCATATGACTCAGCTCCATGAAGCTTAAAAAAAAGCGAAAGAAAAAACACTAGCCACTACTACCATGAAAGACAAAGATGCCTTCGTCCAAGATGAAGCGTCTGCTAAAGTTGTGGATGATACCATTGTACGTGGGGTCATTATTGATCTTACCAACCCTGGTATCATGGACAAAACACATGAGGCGTCCAATGTGACCATAGCTGATGAGGTTGTACATCACGTCCTTGAACTTGCATCCAAGCAGTCAACAATGTCAAATGAAGCTACCTCAAGAGACAAAAGTGAACCAGATGTCATCATTGTATACTCCACTAGTTCAAAACTTGTTCCTCTGAACTACACACAACCTATTGCTGTTACAAGGGATCAGGTGCAAGACATGATTGGGCAGGCTATGGAGTCATTTGCTAAACACAAACGACAAGAAAATGAGAAATATAGGCTCTCCATGTCGAATGCTATCAAAATGGAGAGAGACAAGTCACAAGAAAACCCAACTTGTATTTGATCTTTATTGTTTATTCACTCAACGAGTGTTATTGAATACTTGTATTCATTCAAACTATTGTTTATGAAAGCCAAGAGTGACCTAGTGTTAAACAATACTTGGGTTTCTCAAATTTAGGGGGAGTCTAAGATAGAACTAGAAGTGGTATTAAGAATATTTGTATAGCCAAGAGTGGTGATAAGCGTTTGTCGTGTGGCTTCAAAATAATTTAACTAAGCTAATTCTGCAGCACAGGGTTAACCTAGGTCGACTCAGAGACACGATCAATATGGTTCTAGCTTCAAATCATTGGTAATAATAAGGGGGAATTTTGTCAAACAGTTGGTATGCGCAAAGTAAAACATGCAAGAACACAAACTAAAATTAAAGAACAATGCAGAAATTAAGATTATCAAAGAGTAAAGTAAAACAGATTAGAAAGCATCAATCCAATTCACCAACCCAAGCTATTCGAATCATCATCATTCTCATAAGTTGATTCTATCATGAACATTCATTCAATCTCAATAGAAGCAGTTCAATCGATTCTACTCCTAAATTAATTGAAACCACAAACCCTAATTGAAATATCATCCAATTAATCTGTGATTTATATTCGAAATTAGGCAATGAATCCATAACCTAATCCGCTTTCAATTCTAAACGCATTCATAATCATGAAAACATAATAGCAATTGAAGAAGAAAGTGAACATTCACACAGAATTCAAAATACTAAACCAGAACTCAAATTCTCCTCTTGCTTGGATTGAGTGATTATTTAGCCTTCCATGATGATCATCAAGGAAATCCCCATGAAATAAGTGCAGAAAAATGGAAGAATAGCAAAGTGGAAATGAAGAAGATGAAGAACAATGAAGAACAAATGAGAGAAAATGAAGAACAAGCTTTTGATTCTAAAAACTAAAGAAAAGAAATAATAAACTTGTTTGTGCAAAATGTAAAGTGCTGTCCAAGTTTCACTAAAGTCACTAATATATAGTGACTAAGTCTGAAGATAAGAATGGGCCATGAACAAAACCCATCAATTCTAATTATTTGCTATTTACAACCATAAAATCAAATTCGCAGCCCAAAATTACAAGTGCAGAGGTTTCGATTTCGAAGCTTAAAATGACCCTCCAAATGTAGAATTAGCCTCAGGCTTTTTCTAGCAAACTTGTAGATATTTTTGTTATCTTTCCAGGGACTCCTAGAACGCTCCATTAGGAGTTCTGTAGCACTCTATAGGCCCTGCACAAGTCAGATATGTCAAGTGAGCAAAAATCCGAAATTACGCAACAATTAGCAATTAAGCCCACTTACTTGCCTAAGACAAAAACTGAATTAGAATAGAAAAATAAAGGTCCAAGAGAAGTCAAATAGGCTAAGAATGATAGACAAAAATTTAACTAAAAGCACTCTATCAAGTGACAGGTCAAAATACTTGTTTTGTAATCAAGTTTTGATTATTGGAACCCTTTACTGTTGAGTAAAGGAGAACTGAACCTAGCCCAAATTGAATGTGTAATGACCCACCTCATCGCTACTGTATCACTAACTCTTAATTTCTCTAATACAGATTTTAATGAAAATCCATTACGTTTGATTATGAAAATGGTAGTAAATTTTTCGTGAACAAGATAATCATCACCATGATGCAATTACATAAATAAAAGTACATTCTAAAACATTACGATTCATTCACGGGTAGAAACATGATTTAGTTGTGTTTACAAATATCCAAAGGTACAAGTTTTTCGAAAGAAAACAAGAGACTAATCTACGGAAGAGTTGACTATTAAAACACAACTCCTTGCCGGGATCTGATCCATCATTATCCCAGCAGCTTGGCGGCTCCGACCAAAAGAGATCTCCTTTCAAGTCACCTAATGTTGTCCGTCTGCTCACACGAACAAAAGTTCGCGATCATCACAGGTACCAATCCACACGGTACAAACAAAGCAAAGGTGAGTTTATCATGTAAAACAACAATAAAAGATAACAATAGTCAGGGAAGACAATCTAAACATCACGACGTCATCACAACCCCAAGCATTTCATCACGCAACCAACATGGACAAACCATCCAAACACATTCCACAAGTCAACCTATAATGCTTAAAATGATGCATGCTCCGGACTTATCTCTCAACATGCAATGTGGTACCATCCTAGAAATAGACCATTATAGGAAGATGATGCAGCAGGATGTCAGGGTCACTTTGTCGTGCACAGGCCGCTCCCCCCCACTGGTGATCAGCCATGGGTCTCAGTAAAGGAGTTCCAAACAGACGTGCCCCCAGTACTTCCGTACTCTGAAGCCAATCATCCTATTTCAGTCGTGCAAATGAAGTATGTCACAAGGCATCATCAATGCATGACCTGGCCAGGAACAAATCCTTCCTCACAAGGGTGACCCGCCATGCACCCCCATGTACATACATACTGCCTCAATCACGGGCTCACTGATGCACTGACCGTGGCTAGGAACGAATCCTTCCTTGCAAGGCTAGCCACCCAGTCCCGACATCCTACGTGTTTATACATAGCCTACCACCTCAACATCATCAATGTATGACCTGGCCAGGAACAAATCCTTCCTCGCAAGGGTGACTCGTCATACACCCCCGCGGGTATCTATGTATATCCACCCGCATTCAATAACCATAGGCATCATCAATGCATGACCCGACTAGGAACAAATCCTTCCTCGCAAGGGTGACCCACCATGCACCCCCCAATGGTATCAATGCAAATATCATTATCTCAAAATAATCACATATACTGACCTCGCATGTTTACAACATAATCACATATGTTTATAACCTACATACCAATCATAAACACAACATAAACTAGTGAGCAGGGATGGCTCACCAACCAGGCAGCACTAGCGAAAATAGACTAAGCCCGGGTCACTAACCCGACGGCTCTTAAAGAAAGAAAAGGAACGAGTTCAACAGCTCTCAAGAGAAGGAACGGGTCCGGGAAGGGAACCCGGTCGCTCAAAAGAAGAGGAGACGAGCTCACAGCTCTAAAGAGAATAAGCGAACACGGAACCTTGGATTTTATAAAGTGCCAAGTAAGGACCCTGGACAAGGGTGGAACTTGGATTTTATAAAATATCGAGGACAGACTCAACACTATGCAATCGATTACATAAGCGTTTGTAATCGATTAAAACAGACAACACTTACTTGATACAACAGGTAAGACTTTTGATTGTATTAATACTATGAACCAGCACAAGGTTATCCGGGTTACGAATGCCGAGTTATACGAGGTAGGCTTTTGGTGGGTAATCTGAACTCAACAGCGAGTGTGTATGATAACTAGCAAATTTTGACATCTGGCACTATAGGCGCGGGACACACGTGTCAGGGCCATTTTAAATAGACCACTTATCTACGAACCCAGTAGCTCTCTCAAAGAATAGAACACGAGCTCAACCGAGTAGGAGAACCCGGTAGCTTTCTTAAAGAAAAGGACACGAGCTCAACCGAGTAGGAGAACCTGGTAGCTCTCTTAAAGAAAAGAACAAAAATTAGTCCAACAGCTCGAAAGAGATGATGAGTCGCACTAGATTCTACAACTCGGCAGGCCCCTCCCTTGGTTGTTAGAGAGAGTCCCCGAACCCATGATATTGGCGTCCGCCAACAAAGGGCTACTAAGAGTTACATCCCGCATGTAAATACTACATAATAAGCTCAACCCGGCATACCTAACCCGGTAGCCAGCACCTCCACGAACACTGCTAAAAAGGTGTTCTGGGATTTACATCAACAACACCAACTTCACAAATAGGTAGTTCTTACAACATCAAACTCTTCACACAAGAACACCATCAAACATCAACATTCCGCATCCCATTCGTTAGAAGACATAGTTTTTCTGCAAAAATAGCACACAATAGGGACATGCAGTTATCTTCATAGTTGGACTCCCTGGACCCCAACTATGGTATCTAAAACTGTTATCAACACAATAAACTCCCCTTACCTGACCAGGAGTTCTTCTCTTGCAGTCTAGCAGTGCAGTAACACTATCCTTTGAAGCGTGAGCTTGTTCGACACCGCGCTCTCAAGGAAACCCATAAAAGAAAGGTTGGGTCTCCGTTCTCGTTTGAATCTTCGAGAAGAGTCTTCAAAGACTTCTGCTTCGGTCACGAGGTTCCTCTTGACGTAGGGGTTCCATGGCAACTGTAACACCCCGGATTTCTAGTGGCATAAGCTAGACGTTTCTTTTGTTTGATATGGTGATTAATTATGTTTTATTGTATGTTTTATTTGATAATTGTTGTTTTGAGTGGCCTTGCCTTGGTATGTGTGTTAGTGGATGTTAGCTGTCCTTGTTGACTTGCGGTTGTTATGTTTGCACGAAAGGCAAACCTATTCTGTCAGCTGGGTACTTAAGCACAAGAGTATGCAGTGGAAGCGTGTTTTTCTCCTATTCTTCTCCTTTGCGCTTTCTCTCCTTTTCTCCCTAAGCTTACCCACACCCAGAAACCTTTCTTCCTCAACCCTTTTGTGTCACCTTCAACTTGAAAACCACCATAGTTGCCACAAAATCTCGACATCAAGAAGGACCTCGAGGCCGGAGAAGAAGTTTAAGACGACCCGTCGTGTAGTTGTAGAATGAACTCCTGGTTAGGTAAGGGAAGTTTATTATGTTTGATAACAGCTTTAGATAACATGGTTGGGGGCCAGGGAGTCCAACCATGGCGATGACTACATGTCCCTGTGTGTGTGGTTTTCTAGGAAAACTATGTTCGTCCTTATTGAATGGGACGTGATACGCTTTACGTTCATTGGTTGGTGTTTGTGTTGATGTTTAATGATGTTTCTGGTGTGTTGTTTGATGGTGTTCTTGAAAGGGGAGTTGATGTTATAAGAACTCCCGGTGCATGTGTGTGAAGTTGGCATTTTGATGCTGAAAAACTCCCAAGACACTATGTAGTAGTGTTTGTGGAGATGCCGAGTACCGGGATGGGTATGCCGAGCTGAACGGGTTACGTAGCATGCATGTGTGCATGTGGGACGTGACTTAGTCCTCGTTGGCGGACATCGATATACCGGGTTCCTTACTCGGGGTGATACCTTTGAGTTGTTGAGCTCAAGTTTACTTCGAAAGAGTGAGCTATTGGGTTCCTTAACTCGGATGAGCTTGTGCCTTCTCGAGAAAAGAGCCACCGGGTCTTCTACTTGGTTAAGCTCATCTCCTTTCCTTAGAGCTACCGGGTTCCTAACCCGGGATGGACCATTCTCTTTAGAATGGCTAAGTTCAAGCCTTCTCTTGGTGAGCCACTGGGTTTCTTACTCGATGAAGCTCGTACCTTTTCTTTGTGAGCTACCGGATTTCCTTACCCGAACAACCTTGTGTAGGAATGTGATAGTAACACAATCCTGAGTATTGCAAGCACTATCTGTTATAATCAATTATAACGCTTATGAAATCGATTGCATAGTGCTAAGTCCGTCCTTGGTATTTTGTAGAAACCCAAGGACCCTCTAAAATGCCATTGACCGATCTTTACCGACCTTGAACAACCTTGTTCGCCCTCGTCTGACCTTGTTCAGAATTTTCTTCCTCAAGTTATTATGCCTAGGTGCCAACCTAGACACCTAATACTTCACACTGGCTCACTTGTTTGTAGTGTTTGTTAATGACGTGTAAGCGATGTATGTGTCTATTTTGATAATAATTGAGATTGGCCTATGTGATGGCTTGAGATGATGTACGCATTGATAACATGAGGGGTGTATGACGAGTATCCTATCCAGGGCGGGTTGTCCTGACTGGGTCATACATTGATGGTGCCCATGATTATCGAATGCGAGTTGATATGCATTGATACCATGGGGGGTGTACGACATTATCCTACCCAGGAAGAGTTCGTTCCTGGCAGGTCATACATTGATGGTGCCCATGGTTATCTAAATGTGAGTGGATATACATAGATACCCACGGGGGTGTATGACGAGCCTGACTGGGTCATACATTGATGGTACCGTGGTGGTAGGCTATGTATAGACATGTGGGATGCCGGGACCGGGTGGTTAACCTTGCAAGGACCATGGTCAGTGCATCAATGAGCCCATGTTGGGGCAGCCCGTGATTATGATGGTATGTACATGGAGGGTGCACGACTTATTAACCTATCCAGGACGAGCTGACTGGGTCATGCATTGATGGTGTCCATGGGACATACAGCATTTGCGTGACAGAAATAGGATGATTGGCTGTAGGGTACTGGGCTACTGGGGGGCCACGTCTGTTAGGAACTTCTTCTGACACCCGGATGCTGATCACTATCGAAGGGGAGCAACCTGTGCACGATAGAGTGACCCTGACAAGCTACTGCATCACCAAGACCACAGGGATGGGCTATTTCTGGGATGGTATTACATTGCATGCTGAGAGTTGAGTTAGGAGCATGCATCATACTAGATATTATAAGTTGTCTTATGGAATGTGTTTGGATGCCCGTGCGTTTTGATTGTGTGATGAGATGCTTGGATATTCGTGATGATATGATGATGTCCGGATTGTTTCCCTAAACTGATGTTATTTATTGTTTGTTGTTTAATATGATGAACTCACCTTTGCTTTGTTGTACCTTGTGGTTTGGTACCTGTGATGATCGTGAACCGGGTTCGTGTGAGCAGACGGGGAGCAGTAGGTGCTTTGAGAGATAACCATCTCTTGGTTGGAGCCACCGGGTGGCCGGGATGTCGATGAACTAGATCCCGGGCAGGAGTTGTATTTTGCTAGTTACACCCCTTGTTTTAATGAATACACCCCAGTGTTTTGCTATTTACACCTCGACGTTTAATTTCTTATTCATTTTGTAAAACACGTAATACATTTTGGACATAGTACTTGTACCCGCAAATAAACTATGTTTTATATATATGTATATATATGACCTGAGATATCTCTTATGTATTTTATTCATGTGTTTACCTTATGATGATGGGCATTACATGCTTGTGAAAAATTTACCATTGTTTTTATAATCAAACTAAAGGAGTTTTTAGTTAAAACATGTTAATGGCGGGATTAGAAGTTAGTGATACAGTAGCGACGTGGCGGGTCATTACAGCAACTACAGTGGTCCTAGGTGGTTGATGGTATTTCAGAGGGGTCGAAAGGAGTGGTTTCAGGGTGTGGGTAAGTTTAGAGAGAAAAGGAGAGAAAACCAGAGTGTGAGTTTTCGGGATTTCAATGCTCTGCAAACCTCGATCCACGGGGTTACCCTCAAGAATACATGATCACTGGGCTCAAATTCTAGGTCTTTCCTCCTTTTGTCATGATAACTCTTCACCTACTCTGAGCAGTCCTCATTCTATCCCGGATCAACTTGACATTCTCGGTGCGGGTCCTAAAACAAGGTTCTCGCCGGGTTCTAGCCAACACAAGGGTGTCCTACATCTCCTACCATACAGAGCCTCGTAGGGAGCCATGCCAATGGTAGAATGAAAACTATTGTTATTGGTAAACTTTATCAACGGTAGGAAACTATCCCAACTACCCTTCTGCTCTATAACACACGCCCTTAAAAGGTCCTCTAGAGACTGAATGGTCCGCTCGATTTGACCGTCAGTTTGAGGGTGATAGGCCGAGCTTAGCCTAAGCCAGTTCCTAAAGCTTTGTTCAAACTTTCCCAATATCTAGAAGTGAATCTAGGATCCTGGTCAGATACTATGCTAGATGGCACACCATGCAACCAGATAATCTCACCAATATATAGGGAGGTCAATTTTTCTAAGGAAAACCGGATATTAATTGGGATAAAGTGAGCAGACTTAGTCAATCTGTCAACAATAACCTAGATAGAATCCAACTCTTTCGGGGTTCTAGGCAGTCCTACAACAAAATCCATGGAGATACTATCCCACTTCCACTGGGGTATCTCCAAGGGTTGCAACTTACCCGATGGCCTCTGATGCTCTATCTTAGCCTTCTGACAGACTAAGCATGTGTACACAAACTCACTAACCTCCTTCTTCATGTTTGGCCACCAAAACATAGCCTTAAGATCTCGATACATCTTGGTGGCACCGGGGTGGATACTTAAACTTTTTTTATGCCCTTCCTCTAATATCACTTTCCTAACCTCCGATACATTGGGAACACAGATTCTATCTTGAAGTCTCAAGACTCCGTCTGATCCCACATGGAAACTAGTAACACCTCCAGATGCTATGGCTTCTAACTGAGTTTTCAGGAAAGGATCATACTTCTGGCCTCCTCTGATCTCTCCTAGCAGCCTGCTAGTAATCCCCAGAGCTCCTAATCTCACGCTGTTAGTGGTAAGCTCACACACCAGGCTAAGGTCTCTAAACTGTTCCAAAATGAAAATACAATGAATACCTAATCCAATAAACCAAGAGGGGGGGGTGAATTGGTTTTTGACCCTTTTTGAAACTTTCTTGTAAAACAAAAAACTCAGCGGAAGATTTAATAAGGATCGTATCTTAAATCAAAACAAGTTTAACAATCAGTTTTTCTTTTCCAATCAATTAACTCATTTGCTGAACCAAAGTTTGAGTTGATACACAAAATAATATCACAAGCAAATAATGAAATACAACTCAAAACATAAATGCACACAAATTTATACTGGTTCACCTCCAACCACTGAGGCTACATCCAGTTTGCCTTCTAATCTAAACCAGATTAGAGTTCCACTAACAGATTTCAATTCTTTACAAGCAAGCAACAAGGTCTCTTTTACCCACCCTAGGCAAAATTCTAAATCTACACCCTAGACTTATCTAAAGACCTAGAACCTGAGAACACTACTCAGTTCTACCCACTAGAAACCCCTTCTAGTAATGCTTTAAAGAAATACAAACTGTTACATGGAAAAGATTCAGCACAAACTATAGAATACAAAAGAAAATTAACAAAGAACAATACTTGAAGTTCAAGAAGGATATCACCTTATATTCCTTTGCAGTATAAAGGATTTAACACGAAATTTATAACCTGTAGTGATGAATGAAATGCCTTCTTGAATGATCTTGACACAGATTAATGCATGAATGATCACTAATCAACACCTTCTTCTATTCAAGCTTCATGATTCTCACTTATATGAACAACCCAATTAAAAAGACTCTTTTTACACTTTGGAGCACTCAGAGAATGTTAATACACTTGTATGAATGAAGGCTCTCGAAAATGAATCTCTCAGATTCTGAATCAATGCATGTCTATTTATAAAAAACAGATTCAACAAACAGTAATCGATTATTTCGTATATGTAATCGATTATTTTAACACGTGTAATCGATTAATCCGCTTATTTAATCGATTAAATTGTTCATGGTCTTTCTGGAAAATATGAAAGAACAAAATAATCGATTATATTACCTTGTAATCGATTACACCAGAATTACATGTTAAAACCACAAGCATAGGTAATCGATTATTATGTGATTTAATCGATTACGCCAGAATTGTTCAGATTACATTATAGCACATTTAATCGATTATGAATATTTGGTAATCGATTAAACTAGTTCATAGGCTTAACAGGATTATGCAGATGCCTTAAGTAATCGATTATATGCCTTATGTAATCGATTATTTCAGTGAGAAAACATTTTATGCAAGTTTCAAGCTTATCAATGTATTTCTACATAAATGTATATACTTATATGTTTCTAATCCTAAGTATGAATGCATGTATGTTTGATTTATTTAATAGCTGCAGAGGATTATTAGATTTTACCTTTAATGAACCAAGTTTAATAAAAATGAAAATTACAAATGCCATCAACAAATGGTTGGGCATGAATCAAATATCAAAACACTTCTAGTCTTCTGTTTCTTCATTCACTTGAATCTAACACAAAAGGTCCAACTCCCTAACCATCAATGCGGACATATGCAAGGAATTCCTACTCAGGGCATCAGCCACTACATTGGCTTTGCCGGGATGATAGCTAAGCTCAAAATCATAATCCTTAAGAAACTCTAACCATCTCCTCTGATGCATGTTTAACTCTTTTTGACTAAACAGATACTTTAGGCTCTTATGATCACTGAAAACTTCAAACTTGGAGCCAAAAAGGTAATGCCTCCATATCTTAAGAGCCAACACTATGGCAGCTAACTCCAAATCATGGATAGGATAGTTCCTTTCATGCGTCTTGAGTTGTCTAGAAGCATAGGCCACTACTTGGCCTTTCTGCATCAACACTCCTCCTAAACCCATCTTTGATACGTCACAAAACACCTCAAAGTGTTCTCTTAGATTAGGCAAAACTAACATAGGCTCGGTTGTTAGCTTTTCCTTAAGGATCTGGAAACTATGCTCACACTGGGCATCCAACACAAAAGCTTGACCCTTACGAGTTAGCTTGGTCAAAGGTAAAGCTATCTTGGAGAAATCTTCTATGAATCTCCGATAATATCCTGCTAAGCCCAGAAAACTCCTAATCTCAAACACCGACTTGGGGCTTTTCCACTCAAGAACAGCCTCTACTTTAGAAGGGTCTACTGCTATACCTCCTTGGAATATCATATGCCCTAGGAAACTCACCTTCTCTAACCAGAACTCGCACTTGGACAACTTAGCATACATTTGTCGATCCTTAAGGGTCTGCAGCACAATCCTCAAGTGCTCTTCATGCTCCTCTCCAGTCTTAGAATATACTAAGATATCATCTATGAAAACTAACACAAAGCTATCAAGGTAAAGGTGAAAAATCCTATTCATGTAATCCATAAACACACCAGGAGCATTAGTTACACCAAAGGGCATAACCAAATACTCGTAATTACCATAGCAGGTCCTAAAAGCAGTCTTTGGAATATCCTCAGACTTCACACAGATCTGATGGTAACCACACTAAGGTCTATCTTACTAAACACACAAGCTCCTACCAGTTGATCCATAAGGTCATTTATCTTAAGCAAATGATACTTATTCTTAATCGTCACCTTATTCAACTGGCGGTAGTCTACACATAACCTCATGGTTCCATCCTTCTTCTTCACTAACAACGCTGGCATTCCCCATGGAGACACACTCAGCCTCACGAACTACCTATCCAACAGTTCTTCCAGCTATTTCTTAAGCTCAACTAACTCTATAGAGGACATCCTATAAGGGGCTACAGATATGGGTCCAGCACCAGGAACCAAATCTATAGAAAATTCTATCTCTATCAAGTGGTAAACCAGATACATCCTCAGGAAACACTCCTGGAAACTCTCTAACAACAGGGAGGCCTCCTACAGAAACCTTGGTCTTTACTTCCAGGTTTGATAAGATCATATATACTTGAGCATTTTCTTTTAAAGATGACATAATTTGGTTGGCCGAGATAAACATCCCTCTATCTCTCACATCCAAATTGCTAAACACAACCGTCTTAGCAAAACAGTTCAACAAAACCTGATTGGAAGATAACCAGTCCATACCCAAAATAATGTCGATTTGGCTAAGAGGTAAACAAATTAGATCATCCCAGAATTTTCTCTCAGAAATTTCTACAAGACAATTCAAACCGGAAGTTAAAACAGACCCACTAGTCGGGGTCTCAACCACAAGCTCATCGTTCATAGAATACACAGAAAGTTTAAGTTTCTTTACACACGATCGAGATATAAACGAATGGGTTGCACCAGAGTCGAAAAGCACAAGTAATGGAATCTCGCTTATGAAACATTTACCTTGAATTAGATCTTTGGATTGTGAAGCTTTAGCACCACTAAGAGTAAAGACTCTCCTTGTGGCTTTTGGATGTCCGGGTTGGTTATGCGGGTCTCCACCATTCTACTCTCTCTTGGTATATGGGCAGTCCCTTTTGAAGTGACCCTTCTGTTTACAGTTGTAACAAAACAAATCTCCCTACATACAGTTAGTGGAGACATGCCCGGGCTTACCACACTTGAAACAAGTGATCCGGGTTGGAAAGGTAGTGGGTTTGCTACCATTACCACCAGGAAATCCCATAGCAGCAGCTCTTGGATTATTGGGACGTTGACCATATGGCCTTTGAGGGATGGTGTAAGGCTTTCCACGGTTTTGCAACCCGATCTTCTTGTTCTTCATTAGGCCTATATTCCGGTAATAGGCCGCTTTGTCTTTGGAATCCTCATCCCATATCCTACACATGTTAACCAATAGTTGAAACTGTCGGACACCTTGATAGTTTACAGCTTGCTTCACCTCGGGTCGCAAGCCGTTCTGGAACTTCACACACTTGGAACTCTCACCCTCTCTTCCCTAGTAGTGAGGGAAGTACCTTACTAACTCTTCGAACTTAGCTGCATATTCATCTACCGTCATGTTTCCTTGCTTAAGTTCCAGGAACTCCATCTTCTTCTTGTTCCTTAGATCTTCAGGAAAATACTTTTCCAAAAATGCCCCCTTGAAGATCTCCCAAGTCACTACCCGACCTTCAGCCTCAATGCATTGGCTAGTGTTATCCCACCAATACTCAGCTTCTTCTGTCAGGGTGTAGGTGCTAAAGGCAACCTTCTGCTCCTCAGGGTATGCCATAACCCGAAAAATCTTCTCGATCTCCCGAATCCAGGTTTGAGCACCGTTCGGGTTGTACTCTCCATGGAAGGAAGAAGGATTGTTGCACTGAAAGCGGTCTAACCCCTGGTACTCCACAGCTCCCGCAGCTCCTCCCCTATTCTGATTCCCCAAAGCCTGAGCTAAGGCTTGGAGAACATTAGCTATAGCACAAACCACAAAGCTATACTACCCATGTTGGATATAGGGGAGCATCTTGAAGTTTGAAGCTTAGGACTTGGAAGAATGTTTTGAGCTTTTCACATGCCTTGAAGAATGTAATGAAGTGTATGAAGAGGCCAATCTATTGATCCTTGCATTGCATGCACTTAATAATTTACATGCTTAAATGTTTTCATCAAAGAATTAAAGCAATTTTTGGAAAAGAACTAAATAGGCAATGTTTTTGGAAAAATGCAAATCTCATTGGTTTAATCGATTACACTACGGTTTAATCGATTATTTGCTTTGATTTTAAATCAGCAAAAGCATTGAAGAACAATTTAATCGATTACCATTGCTTGTAATCGATTACATAGTGTCAAAAGAAAAACATGCTTCACTGCTTTAATCGATTACCATTTCTTCTAACCGATTACATAAGGTTTTTAGAAAAGCTTGTTTCAATGATTTAATCGATTACCATTTCCTGTAATCGATTACACAAGGCTTCTTAGATATACATGGTTTACTGCTTTAATCAATTACAACTCGTTTTAATCGATTATTTTGTTCGTTGTTCAAACCCAGATATCAGTATGAACACTTTAATCGATTAAGTGGCAATTTAATTGATTACACAAGGCTTTTTAATTGATTATTTGGTGCCTTTAATCGATTACAGTTAGTTACAAAAGTATGTTATAAATAGAAGTGAGGCTTGGCTTGGTTTTTAACTTGAACACTTCAAATTTTTCTGAATACACACAAGCCTTCACAAAGTTAGAAAGTGATTTTCTGGGTTTACTAACTCCTTGTCCCACTCTTTAATCTTCATGGGTATTGAATGATTTTTTGGGCAAGAGTCTTAAGAAGAATAGGAGAGCATGTTCTGAATTTCATTATGTTCATTCAACTCTGATTGGTAAATAACATGCATTCATATTCATTGGATCATCAGGTTGTTTCTCTCCATTCTCTTTGGTTGTAAATTTGATTTTGCAATTTTTGTTAATTGGTGCTTGATGGAGTGCCTTTGGTTAAATATTTTTCTATCACTCTTAGCTTATTTGAATTCTCTTGGACTTTTATTTTCCCATTCTAATTCAGTTTTTGTCTTAGGCAAGTTAGTGGGCTAATTGCTAATTGTTGCATATTTTTGGATTTTATGCTCACTTGACATATCTGCATTGTACAGGACCTACAGAACTCTACGAAACTCCGAATTGAGCGTTCTTATAGTCCTTGGAAAGATAACAAAAATATCTACAAGTTTACCAGAAATAAGATGAGGCCAATTCTGCCATTTGGAGGGTCATTTAAGGCTTTGAAGTCAGAACCACTGCACTTGTATTTTGGGCTGCGAGTTGGAGTTTTATTGGTGTAAATAACATAAATAATTAGAATTGATGGGTTGTTCATGGCCCATTACTTTCTTCATACTTAGTCACTATATATTAGTGACATTAGGAGGAATTAATACTTTACATTTCATTTTCCAAAAAAACAGTTTTACATTTCTCTTTTTAAGTTTTTAGAATCAAAATCCTTTCTCTTATTTTCTCTCAATTGTTCTTCCTTTTTCTTCATTTTCGTTTTCCCTTCTTCCACATATTCACGCCAGTCACACCAGACTTACTGGAATTTGATGCCAGTTGTGCTAGAGCTCACGCCATTCGCGCCAGACTTACAAGAAGTTCACGTGAATCGCGCCATATTCACGCCAGTCGCGCGGACGTCACGGGAAATACGAATTAGCTTAAAGATAACATAAAAATAAAAGCTATTGGGGTTTTTATGACCTAGATATAAATAGGAAAGTAGTAGGACATTTTTAGGGAGGAACATAGAGGCAGAAACAGGAGAAAAGAGGCATTATAGGAGATCAAAAGAGAAGGAAGATCAAGAAGGAGGCCAAGATTGAGGGGTTTGCTTACTCTTCATTCTTTGCATTCTTTCTCTTCTACCTTCTTATTATTGTATTAGAGCCAGACACAATCATGTCTGGCTAATTCCTCTTTGATTGTGGTTAAAGCCAAAGCCAATGTGAACTCCTATGTAATTTGAATTGGTATTAATATAGTTTATGATAATTTTTTTGCTCTACCTTGTTCTTTAATTACTTTTGCCTTAATAGACTTGATCAATCTGTTAGGGTTCTAAGAGCTGGGATTTGCAATAGGGATATTGGAATTTTAGTCTCTGAAAGTGGTAGAGTAAAAATCTTTACATTACCTAGGGATAGGGGTGTAGGATTGCAGAGTAAAAAATATATCAGCTCAAGGCTTAATTTAAGAAGGGATTACTAAGGAATTAGAATTCTTAATTAGATTAAAGGGTTAGATAATTGAGGAATCAGGATTTAACTAAATTAAGATATATCCCTTGAATAATTAGAATAAGCAAAGTTAATAACTAATTCAATTATAGAAGGTAGGGATCAGACGCGATTGTGCTTTAATCATAATTCTTCCTCATTACTGCATAATCTTCAATTTACATCGCGTTTGAATTTTCTTAAATTTTAATTCAGTTTTTTTTATAATTTCTTAAATCCAAATCACAATCATATTCTTTCAATTATATTATTTCTCTTCCAATTTAAAGATTCAAAATTATAATTAAATTTAGTGCTTCAATCTTCGTGGGAACGATAACTCTACTTATCATTTTATTACTTGAACGATCGGTGCACTTGCTGTTTCGCAACAAGTTTTTGGCGCCGTTGCCGGGGATTGAAAACGCTAATTTTATAATAATTTTGATCTTTACAATTGGAATTCTTGTTATTACTGATTTGTTTTCCTTAGTGTATGTGAGGTGTAATCGCACCTGTAATTCTACAGTATGATCCAGAAATAGAACGGACTGCCAGGAGGAATAGGAGATTAATTAAACAGAGAAAGGAAGCAGAAGAATCTAGTTCACAACCCGAGATAGAACTAGAGATGGCTGATAGAAACAACCATCCACCACGCCCAGAGGATGAATTGATGGAGGATATCCTTGCTCCATTATTCACCAGGCCAACATCTAGCATTGTCAGGCCACCCATTGAAGCCAATCATTTCGACATTTATCCGTCCTTAATTAATTAGGTGGAACGATGTCAGTTTGGTGGAGAAGATGATGAAGATCCACATGATTTTGTTGACAGATTTCTAAGGATCTATGACACCATTAGACATCAAGGAGTGACGGATGATGCAATCAGGCTTAGATTGTTTCCTTTTGCTGTTAAAGGAAAAGCTCTCCGGTGGCTAGATAGTCAAACTTCAAACAGTATCACTACTTGGGAAGAGCTAGCTGCAAAATTCTTCGCACAATATTTTTCTATGGAAAAATATAATAAGTTAGTGAATGAGATTACTAGCTTCACTCAGAATGGAAGAGAGACATTATGTGCAGCTTGGAATAGTTTCCAAGAATTGATCAGAAAGTGCCCTCAGTATGACATGCTAGTTGGGAAGAAGGTGCACATTTTCTTTAATGGAATGACGCCTGAATCCAGGTTAATTGTAAATGTTGCAGCTGGAGGCTCAATCAGATCAAAGACAGCAGCTCAAACCTATGAGTTGATAGATTCTTTGGCCACGAATGAGAATGAAAGTGTGGTAATTCAGCCTAAACATGAGGTTATTCAATTGGGAAGCAGCGATGCAATGCTAGTTGAACAAAAACTCTTGTCACAACAGTTAGCCAAGCTCAATGAGAAATTTGATAAGTTTCAAGTTACTGCAGCTCAAGCGTCATCAATTAAAATGAATGTTATCACTTGTGAGTATTGTCAAGGAGATCATGAGTCTAATGAATGTCCTACATTAATAGGAGCTGATCCAGCTCAAGTGAATGGTGTTTGGCAAGATCAAAGGCCTCAGCAGAATTTTCAGAGAAATCATAATTTTTCTATGGGGAATAATTTTCAGAGGAGATTTCAAGGAGGAGGGTTGGATTACAAATCTAATAATTATTTACAACCTCCACCTATTCCACCTAAGGAGCCATCTGAATTGGAGAAAGCCATGTTGCAGCTGTCAAAGACTACTAATGAGCATATTTAAGCTACCAATATATTCATTAATGAAACCAGAGCTCATCATAAAAATCAATATGCTTCTATCCGGAATCTAGAAAATCAGATTGGTCAATTATCAAAGCAACTTGCAGAAAGACATCAAGGGCAGTTTCCTAGTGACACAGTAGTTAATCCAAGAGAGCAAGCTAAAGCGATCACCACAAGGAGTGGAACTGTGCTCACACCTCGAGAGAAGACCAATGAAGTGCAGAAAAAGGCCGGAGATGAAGCTGAAACAAATCAAAATGGTGAAAAGGAAGCAGAAGTAGAAACACAAGCAAGCAAGGAAAAAGAACTAGTTGTTACAAATCCTAAGAAGGTAATGGATTTCTCTCATTTTGAGAAACCATCGTATCCAATGAAGCTGAAGCAACAAGCTCAAAAGAAACAATATGCTAAATTTTTAGAAATGTTTAAAAAGTTACATATTAATATTCCATTTGTTTAAGCTTTAGCTAACATGCCTAACTATGCTAAATTTATGAAGGATTTATTGCCTAGAAAGCATAAGTTGCAGGAGTGTGAAACAGTTGTGCTTACTGAAGAGTGCAGCGCTATCATTCAAAAGAGAGTTCCTCCCAAGCTTCGAGACCCAGGGAGTTTCAATATTCCCATTGCAATAGGTAATATCAATGTGGGAAGAGCATTATGTGACCTTAGAGCAAGCATCAACCTAATGCTCTTATCAGTATGCAAGTCTCTAGGAATTATGGAGTTGAAGCCAACTATGGTGTCTCTTCAACTTGTAGATCGATCATTGAGGAAACCGAGTGGAGTCATTGAAGATATTTTGGTAAAGGTTGATAAATTTATTTTTCCTACTGATTTTATAGTTTTAGATATGGAAGAAAGTGAAATACCTGTTCTTTTAGGTAGGCCATTTTTGGCTACGACTAGAGCTATAATTGATGTAGCACAAGGAAAATTAGAACTTAGGATGTTTGATGAGTCCATAATTTTTAATGTATTTGATGCTATGAAAAATCCTATTGACAAAGATGATTGTTTCAGAATTGATGTGTTAGATACTATAGTGCCTACAGAGAAATCTATTGATCAAGAACTTGCAGAGGAGATGGAGATTAGAGATAAAGACACTTCATCAGAAGAGCTAGAAGTTGTAATGGAGGTGCTGGAAAAGAAAGAAACTGATATCACAAGTGAAGCACCAAAATTAGAGCTGAAAGAACTTCCTGAAAATTTAATGTGTTTCTGGGTGAGGAAAAGACATATCCTGTTATTATTAACAAGGACTTGTCTAGAGCTGAAGAAGATACATTAATCAAGATACTCAAAGAACACAAGATTGCTATTGGGTGGTCTATCTCTGATTTGAAGGGTATTAATCCTTCTTTTTGCACTCATAAAATATTGATGGAAGATGACATAAAACCAGTGAGGCAGCCTCAGAGAAGACTGAACCCTACAATGAAAGAGGTGGTTAGAAAAGAAGTTGTGAAGTTGCTGGATGCAGGAATGATTTATCCTATTTCAGACACTGCATGGGTAAGTCCAGTTCAAACTGTCCCAAAGAAAGGTGGGATAACGGTAATTCAGAATGACAACAATGAATTAATTCCCACTCGAACTATCACGGGATGGAGGATGTGTGTAGATTACAGAAGATTGAATGATGCCACAAGAAAGGATCATTTTCCACTTCCTTTCATTGATCAAATGCTGGAAAGATTGGTAGGCCATGCTTACTATTGTTTCCTTGATGGATATTCTGGCTTCAATCAAATTCTAGTGGCACCAGAAGATCAAGAGAAGACAACCTTCACTTGCCCTTTTGAAGTTTTTGCTTATAGAAGAATGTCATTCGGTCTTTGTAATGCACCGGCTACATTTCAAAGGTGTATGCTCTCTATTTTTTCTGACATGGTAGAAAAAGGTTTAGAAGTTTTCATGGATGATTTTTCAGTTTTTGGTTCTTGCTTTGATTCATGTTTAGTTAATTTAGCTAAGGTATTAAAAAGATGTCAAGAAACCAACCTTGTCTTGATTTGGGAAAAATATCAGTTCATGGTATGTGATGGAATTGTTTTAGGTCATAAAATTTATAGGAAAGGAATAGAAGTTGATAAAGCTAAATTACTATTGATTGAAAAACTACCACCTCCCATTAATGTTAATGGGGTGAGAAGTTTTTTAGGTCATGCAAGATTTTATAGGAGGTTCATTAAAGATTTTTCAAAAATTTCCAAACCTCTTTGTCAACTTTTATCTAAAGAAAATGAATTTCTCTTTGATGAAGTTTGTTGTAATGCATTTAATTTGTTAAAAGAGAAACTTACTACTACACCTGTTTTGACAGCACCTGATTGGAATTTACCTTTTGAATTAATGTGCGATGCAAGTGCATATGCCATTGGTGCTGTACTTGGTCAAAGGAAAGATAGAATGTTACATGTTATACACTATGCTAGTAAGGTTTTAAATGAGACACAGGTTAACTATGCCACAACTGAAAAAGAAATGTTAGCAGTAGTATATGCATTAGATAAATTTATATCTTATTTAATAGGTTCTAAAGTTATTATATTTACTGACCATGCTGCACTTAAGTATTTAATGACTAAGCAGGATGCACAGCCACGCTTGCTGCGATGGATGCTATTGTTTCAGGAATTCGACTTAGAAATTAGAGATAAAGTTGGAGTGGAAAATAAAGTTGTTGATCATCTATCTAGGATTCAGGACAAAGACTTGCAAGATGGACCAAAGCTGGAAATTAATGAATCTTTTCCTGATGAGCGAGTGATGGTAGTTTAACTTGGGCCATGGTTTGCAGAGATGGCAAATTATAAGGCTGTGGGAGTAATACCTGAAGATCTTACTTGGTAGCACAAAAAGAAAATTTTCCATGATGTAAGGAGGTACTACTGGGATAACCCATTCCTTTATTTTGATTGTACTGACGGTGTTATTCGCAGATGTGCAGATGAGACTGAAATGCTTAATATTCTTTGGCATTGTCATTCTTCTGATTATGGAAGACATTTTGGAGGTAATAGGACAACTCATAAAGTATTGAAAAGTGGTTATTACTGGCCTACAATCTTCAAAGATGCACGTGAATTTGTGGAGAAGCGTGACAAATGTCAGAGGACAGGAAATATATCTCGTAAGGACAAAATGCCACTTAATAACATCCAAGAGGTAGAATTATTTGATGTTTGGGGAATTGACTTTAGGGGACCATTCCCTAAGTCATATTCCAACCAATACATCTTAGTGGCTGTGGACTATGTGTCTAAGTGGGTGGAAGCAGTTGCTTTACCTACCAATGATGCAAAAGTGGTGATTTCTTTCTTGAGAAGGAATATATTTACTAGGTTTGGAGTTCCTCAAGCTATTATCAGTGATAGAGGCAGAAACAGGAGAAAAGAGGCATTGAAGGAGATCAAAGGAGAAGGAAGATCAAGCAGGAGGCCAAGATTGAGGGGTTTGCTTTCTCTTCATTCTTTGTATTCTTTCTCTTCTACCTTCTTATTATTGTATTAGAGCCAGACACAATCATGTCCGGCTAATTCCTCTTTGACTGTGGTTAAAGCCAAAGTCAATGTGAACTACTATGTAATTTGAATTGGTATTAATATAGTTTATGATAATTTTTTTGCTCTACCTTGTTCTTTAATTACTCTTGCCTCAATAGACTTGATCAATCTGTTAGGGTTCTAAGAGCTAGGATTTACAATAGGGATATTGGAATTTTAGTCTCTGAAAGCGGTAGAGTAACAATCTTTATATTACCTAGGGATAGGGGTGTAGGATTGCAGAGTAATAAATATATCAGCTCAAGGCTTAATTTAAGAAGGGATTACTAAGGAATTAGAATTCTTAATTAGATTAAAGGGTTAGATTACTGAGGAATCAGGATTTAACTAAATTAAGATATATCCCTTGAATAATTAGAATAAGCGAAGTTAATAACTAATTCAATTATAGAAGGTAGGGATCAGAGGCGATTGTGCTTTAATCACAATTCTTCGTCATTACTGCATAATCTTCAATTTACATCGCGTTTGAATTTTCTTAAATTTTAATTCAGTTTTTTTATAATTTCTTAAATCCAAATCACAATCATATTCTTTCAATTATATTATTTCTCTTCCAATTTAAAGATTCGAAATTATAATTAAATTTAGTGTTTCAATCTTCGTGGGAACGATAACTCTACTTATCATTTTATTACTTGAACGATCGGTGCACTTGCCGTTTCGCAACAAGTTTTTGGCGCCGTTGCCGGGGATTAAGAACGCTAATTTTATAATAATTTTGATCTTTACAATTGGAATTCTTGTTATTACTGATCTGTTTTCCTTAGTGTATGCGAGGTGTAATCGCACTGTAATTCTACAATACGATCCAGAAATAGAACGGACTGCCAGGAGGAATAGGAGATTAATTAAACAGAGAAAGGAAGCAGAAGAATCTAGTTCACAACCCGAGATAGAACTAGAGATGGCTGACAGAAACAACCATCCACCACGCCCAGAGGATGAATTGATGAAGGATATCCTTGCTCCATTATTCACCAGGCCAACATCTAGCATTGTCAGGCCACCCATTGAAGCCAATCATTTCGACATTCATCTGTCCTTAATTAATTAGGTGGAACGAAGTCAGTTTGGTGGAGAAGATGATGAAGATCCACATGATTTTGTTGCAGATTTCTAAGGATCTATGACACCATTAGACATCAAGGAGTGACGGATGATGCAATCAGGCTTAGATTGTTTCCTTTTGCTGTTAAAGGAAAAGCTCTCCCGTGGCTAGATAGACAAACTTCAAACAGTATCACTACTTGGGAAGAGCTAGCTGCAAAATTCTTCTCACAATATTTTTCTATGGAAAAATATAATAAGTTAGTGAATGAGATTACTAACTTCACTCAGAATGGAAGAGAGACATTGTGTACAGCTTGGAATAGTTTCCAAGAATTGATCAGAAAGTGCCCTCAGTATGACATGCTAGTTAGGAAGAAGGTGCACATTTTCTTTAATGGAATGATGCTTGAATCCAGGTTAATTGTAAATGTTGTAGCTGAAGTTTGACCTAGAGATGAAGGACAGAAGTGGTGCAAAAAACCTTGTTGCTGATCACTTGAGCAGGATTGAAGGACCTCTTGAGTCTTTTCCCATTCGTGATAATTTTCCTGATGAGCATTTGATGCATTTGCATTCATCACATGTCACACATTGGTTTGCTGACATTGTTAATTTCATTGTTGCATCTGTTGTTCCACCTCATGCATCTAGGTGCCAAATAGATAAACTTAAGAGTGATGCTAAATATTATGTTTGGGATAATCCTTATTTGTGGAGATTTGGTAGTGACCAAGTGATTCGAAGGTGTGTACCTGATCATGAGATTCAGTCTATTCTTCAGTTTTGTCATGGCACACCTACCAGAGGTCATTTTGGTCCTTAGAGGACCGCTAGGAGGATATTAGACTGTGGATTCTTTTGGCCCACCCTGTTTAGAGATGCTCATCACTTTACCACCACTTGTGAGCAGTGTTAGAGAGCAGGAGGAACCATTACACATAGACATGAGATGCCTCAGCAACCCATTATTTTTTGTGAGATTTTTGATGTCTGGGGTATTGACTTTATGGGTCCATTTCCTGTTTCTCATGGTTTTTCATATATTTTGCTTGCTATTGATTATGTTTCTAGATGGGTTAAGGCTAAGGCCACCAGAACTAATGATTTTAAAGTTGTTGTGGATTTTGTGAGATCCAACATTTTCTGCAGGTTTGTTGTGCCTAGAGCCATTATCAGTGACCAGGGGAGCCATTTCTGTAATCGGTCATTGGCATCCTTGCTTCAGAAGTATGGGGTTGTGCATAGAGTTGCTACATCTTATCATCCCCAAACTAATGGGTAAGCAGAGGTTTTTAACAGAGAGATCAAGCAAGTGTTACAGAAGGTGATGCAACCAAACAAGAAGGATTGGAGCTAGCTACTTGAGGATGCTTTATGGGCTCACAGGACTGCTTACCAGATGAAAGATTGGGCTTTGAAGCCTGAAGGCATGTGAGAAGAAAAAAACAAAATTTTTTAAAAGTGGAAACACACATACCACACAAGAATCATTCTTTAAGACATAGATGTTACCTTGT